>OZ019970.1:35705020-35770020 GCA_963970395.1 Ephialtes manifestator
ACAGCACTTATCGCGAAGTATTAGAATTACTTTAAAGTGAAGAAATAAAAATAATTTTATACCAACTTTTTTTTTTCTTTTTTGTACTTTAACTCACTTTACAGCACTTATCGCGAAGTATTAGAATTACTTTAAAATGAATACATAAAAATAATTTTATAAAAATTTCAAAGTTCCGACTGAACAAAATGATGGTAATTAATAAACAAATTAATTGTAAGAAAAAAATTTGAAAAGTGAAATAATGGTCAGAATAAAAATAATTTCATATCAACTTTTTTTTTTTTCTTTTTTGTACTTTCATTCCCTTTAGAGCGTTTATCGCGAAGTATTGAATTACTTTAAAATGAAGAAATAAAAATAATTTTATAAGAATTTCAAACTTCCGACAAAACAAGATAATTGTAATTAATAAACAAGTTATTATAAGAAAAAAAATTGCAAAGTGAAATAATGGTCAGAATAAAAATAATTTTGTAAAAATTAAAAAACTCCCGACAGAAAAATATTGATTATAATTGACAAACAAATTGAGAAGGCAGAAAATTCTGAAACAATAATCATTCGCGGATTACCACAACCTTGACGAATTACAGTCTCCCGACTATAATATGGGAATGATTATTGTTTCAACATTTTCTGTCTTCCCAATTTGTTTATTAATTACAAGCATTTTCTTCCATCGTGCGTTTTTAAAATTGTTATAAAATTATTTTTATTCTCACATTTTTTTCCGTACAGTGTTAAAAAAGACTGGAAGTTTTTATTCATAAACTTGCCATCTAAATTTAATGTTCAATTATGGTATTAAAAAAATGTACTCCTGCGGTAAAATTAAAGCAAATTATTAAAATTCAAGTACTTTTACTGTAAAATTAAAGTAAATTATTGTATTTGCTGTAACATATATAAATTTTACATCACACTGGTATATTAAATTTAATGTACCAGTTTATGAATAAAAACTTCCAGTACTTATACATTAAATTCCAAGTAAATTTTTTTTTACAGTAACACGCGGGATTTTTAAAATTTTTATACATTTTTTATAATGCTGATCATTATTTCACTTTCCAAATGTATACTTTTTTTCTTTTTTGTCATTTTCACCGGTCGTTCGTCTTTCTTCTGCTTTTATGCGATGCTACGATTTTTCCGTATAGCACACGGAATTTGAAAAATTTTAATACAATTTAAAAAATTCTGATCATTATTTCACTTTCCAAATGTTTTTTTTGTTTTTGTTGTTTTCTTTTTCGTCATTTTCATCGGTCGTTCGTCTTTCTTCTGTTTTTATGCGATGCTACGATATTTCCGTATAACACACGGAAATTTTTTAATTTTTATACAATTTAAAAAATTCTGATCATTTTTTCACTTTCCAAATGTTTTGTTTTTTTCTTTTCTTTTTGTCATTTTCATCGGTCGTTCTTCTTTCTTCTGCTTTTATGCGATGCTATGATTTTTCCGTATAACACACGGAAATTTTTTAATTTTTATACAATTTAAAAAATTCTGATTATTTCACTTTCCAAATATTTTTTTTTTCGTTTTCTTTTTTGTCATTTTCACCGGTTGTTCGTCTTTCTTCTGCTTTTGTGCGATGCTACGATTTTTCCGTATAACACACGGAATTCTAAAAATTTTTATACAATTTAAAAAATTCTGATCATTATTTCACTTTCCAAATGTTTTGTTTTTTCTTTTATTTTTGTCATTTTCATCGCTCGTTCTTCTTTCTTCTGCTCTTATGCGATGCTACGATTTTTCCGTATAACACACGGAAATTAAAAAATTTTTATACAATTTAAAAAATTCTGATTATTATTTCACTTTCAAAATGTTTCTTTTTTTGTTTTCTTTTTTTTGTCATTTTCATCGGTCGTTCTTCTTTCTTCTGCTCTTATGCGATGCTAGGATTTCTTGCGTATAACACACAAGTATGTGTCAACCGATGGTCGTCGTTGTCGCTGGAGCTGGAGCTGGAGTTGGAGTCTTAAGAAGGAAACGCGTACGCGAGGCGAAAATAAACAAAATCTTTCGAGCACTGAGAGCGATAAATATTCATGAGGAGGGCCTGCACGAAGTACCTCGAGCGGGGCCGGCGATAAATCGACCTCGCGAAGTCAACGGGTCGTCGCAGTCGTTGCTGTATTACCGCAGCGCTCTGAGCTCGGCTGTGCAGCGAACCCACGATCCTTCGACCCGGTGAGCTCAACGCCGAGTTTCCAAAGAGAGTCTCGATATGCCGGCGGGCAAACATTTCCGGAGTCTGCGGAGAGTTTTGCCGCTACGAAGATACGCAACTTCTGCATAGTATATGATCAAATATCACGCGACGTATAATAAACTTGTCCTTCATCAAAATGAATCTAATAAAAAAAAATTTCGCAATCACTTGGTGTGTAAATATATATATATATATATATAAATATATACATATTTATTTAAATTGTGCATAAATATGACGCCTGTTTTTCATTGATTTTTTTTAGCTAAGTACTTTTTAATTACAATTCCGTTTTTTTACTGGGATGAATTTTGTTACGTATTTAGTGTAGAATTTTATCATTTCTTTATTTTCTACAGATTTCTTTTATTGCAATTAGGTTTTTGAATGATATATATATTTCTTCAATAATAATATAATAATAATAATGTAATAAATGCTGCGTTGGTGGTTGAAGAGTTAATAAGGAATTTGCTTAGAAAAATGTATGGTCGGTTTTACTAAGCAGATATTTTCTTCAGGTGAAAACAATGTTTATATTTTTGTGAATATCGGACAATTTTGTGCATCAAAATAGTGGAAAGCGGTATTTAAAAAAAAATAACTATTTTAATTTTTTATGAGTTTTTCTTTCATGAAACAAAAAATGTACATTACATTCGTAATAAAATTCCACTATCCGTCAATTTTTCGAGGATTTTTAAGTAAAAAATTTAAAAAAAAATAGAAATTCCTCCAATATACCAAATATGCTACGTTAGCAGTTACAGATTTTCACGAAAATACACTTACAAAACTGCATATTCGATTTTACGATACCGACACTTCCCTAATTTGACAGGAAACTACAAATTTTTATTACAACAATAAATAATGCGCCGGCTTAATAAATGACAGCTCAAACATTAACATTGCTGACTACATAATTATTGTTGTCACATAAATCTTTCTCAGCATAGCATCAAAACAATTCACCGTTTTCAATCGTTACAGAAATTTTATGTTTTTAGTCATACAAAATTAACATTGGAAGTTCCACTATTTTTTTTTCTTTTTTTTTAAGCCACAAATTATATCCAATAGAAGTACCATAATATGCTATGCAAAGTGGCCAGAAAAGATAACGCTTTTCATACTCGTTAGTCATTAAGAATTCTCCGGTTATCAATTGGATCGTGCGAGCGTCGAGTTACTCTCATTAACGGATCTTTCCAGTGTGACGCCCCAAAAGATAGCCTATTTTCACGATTTTTTTTCGTACGGTTACTATACGCCGATCAATCTGAAATTTTTATGACATATTGAGATAATCATGAATAACAGAAAATGATTTTTTATAAGACGATTTTTATTGTTTAAATATTTTCTTTTAATTGTTGAAAATAATGTTGATAAAAAAGATAGCCTCATTGTGGACATTCTAGGGGTCGCAAATTTGATCTAAAAAAAAAACCCAAAGGATTATTAATTAGTATGCGATTGGCTATCGCACCATGGAGGTTTTTTTTTAAATAAAAATTGACAAAATGGCGGCGCTTTGAAAAAAAAGTACCGATTTTAGCCGTTTTTTCCGACAGTTTTTCTTTTAATTGTTGAAAATAATGTTGATAAAAAAGATAGCCTCATTGTGGACATCCTAGGGGTCGCAAATTTGATCTAAAAAAAAAACCCAAAGGATTATTAATTAGTATGCGATTGGCTATCGCACCATGGAGGTTTTTTTTTAAATAAAAATTGACAAAATGGCGGCGCTTTGAAAAAAAAGTACCGATTTTAGCCGTTTTTTCCGACAGTTTTTCTTTTAAAAAAATGGGAAGATTTTTAAAAAAAGCTTCCATAGCACGATAGAGAGTAGCGTGAAGAATGTTCTCCTAAAATTTGAAAACGATCGCTTGAAAACTGTTCCCTGGAGAATGTAGAAATTTCATGTACCTAAATTGTGTACTTACGACTAATCGGCGATGCCAGGTCCATAAAGTATGCCAGCAAAGTATTTCGAATTTCGCTTTAAAAATTTGAGACGATGTTTATGACCGTATATGGGCGTATCTCACAAACCTTCGACTTTCACGGTCTCAAAGAATAAAAATCTAGTTATAGGAGCACAGGATCGCCAATTTTTTGTACTAATCTTAAGACCTTTAGAAAGCAATATTCGTTCATGGACAAAGCATCATATACAGGGTGCTCGCATAAAAAATCATATTATCATTTTAACTAAAAATCATTTATTTGGTGCTAATTCATTGTAGGAACTATGTGTTATTGTGTTTTACAAGTGTTTAACTTACTTTCAATTTAACTTTTTTTTTTAAATGACCCATTGGAAGGCATCGTTTTATCCCTTCCAATAGGTCATTTTTCTAATTCAATTTTACTCAATTCGTATGCAGAAAATGAAAAGTATGACTGGTAATGACTCTATTAACTCAAAATATAATTTAGATAATTTAGGAACGATAATAGTTTGAATTTATTATGCAAATTTATAAACCTGACATTCTCGAACCTGAGAATTGAATACATATTGACCCAGAAAAAAATTGTTTCTCGTCGAGAGGTCGGGCACATCTGCGCACATCTAATTCGTGATAAGAATAACGTACTCAGATGGAATTTAATTATCTTACTTGACTAGTTTGGCCGGATAACGATGCGAAAAACCTGACATTTATTCTCCACGCAGCAATATGAGTCCATGTCGCAGAACGTTGCGAGCAAAATAATTGACTATCCGACATAAATTTCACTTCATTCAATCCGTGATGATCCTACCTTTATGTGCATCCAATTTATTTGGCGCAATTAGCTTGTGCTGATATTCCTGCACCATATAACGGTGGATGTCAGATTCACCATCGAAACCGAGTGACAGACGTTCACAGGATAACCGCTTAATTTTCTGACATGTTTGGCGATTACAATTAGGTACATTATGTTCATTGCACCTTACCAGAATTTCATGATTTTTTTCTTATTTTTCTAAAGGTGCATATCAATGCTACACCCGTACGAAGTGACGCGAAAATCAGAGTTACAAACGAAAACGTTGTTAATTTCCGCATTTGAACCAGGACAAAACAGTCTATTGGTGCATTATAAAATTTAATTATTTTTTTTCAGATAGATTATGCTTCGTACATCTTAGTAAAAGTTTGATACTCGCGTAATTCATTCTGTGTAAATTACTATCGCATTCCGCAGTCGAGTTACACGAAAGTCAAAGGTTTGTGAGATATGCCCATATACTAATGGATAAGACGGAAAAACAATCGATTTTTTTTCACACTGGAAAGATCCCTTAAGCCTTGACAAGAATGTTAAAAACGCTATATGCATATGATTTTTTTCTTATTTTTCTGAAGGTGCATATCAATGCTACACCCGTACGAAGTGACGCGAAAATCAGAGTTACAAGCGAAAACGTTGTTAATTTCCGCATTTGAACCAGGATAAAAGAGTCTATTGGTGCATTATAAAATTAAATTATTTTTTTTTCAGATAGATTATGCTTCGTACATCTTAGTAAAAGTTTGATACTCGCGTAATTCATTCTGTGTAAATTACTATCGCATTCCGCAGTCGAGTTACACGAAAGTCAAAGGTTTGTGAGATGTGCCCATATACTAATGGATAAGACGGAAAAAAAATCGATTTTTTTTTCACACTGGAAAGATCCCTTGAGCCTTGACAAGAATGTTAAAAACGCTATATGCATATGATTTTTTTCTTATTTTTCTGAAGGTGCATATCAATGCTACACCCGTGTGAAGTGACGCGAAAATCAGAGTTACAAGCGAAAACGTTGTTAATTTCCGCATTTGAACCAGGATAAAACAGTCTATTGGTGCATTAAAAAATTAAATTATTTTTTTTTCAGATAGATTATGCTTCGTACATCGTAGTAAAAATTTGATACTCGCGTAATTTATTGTGTGTAAATTACTATCGCATTCCGCAGTCGAGTTACACGAAAGTCAAAGGTTTGTGAGATATGCCCATATACTAATGGATAAGACGAAAGAAAAAACCGATTTTTTTTTCACACTGAAAAGATCCCTTGAGCCTTGACAAGAATGTTAAAAACGCTATATGCATATGATTTTTTTCTTATTTTTCTGAAGGTGCATATCAATGCTACACCCGTACGAAGTGACGCGAAAATCAGAGTTACAAGCGAAAACGTTGTTAATTTCCGCATTTGAACCAGGATAAAACAGTCTATTGGTGCATTAAAAAATTAAATTATTTTTTTTTCAGATAGATTATGCTTCGTACATCTTAGTAAAAATTTGATACTCGCGTAATTCATTGTGTGTAAATTACTATCGCATTCCGCAGTCGAGTTACACGAAAGTCAAAGGTTTATGAGATATGCCCATATATTAATGGATAAGACGAAAAAAAGAATCGATTTTTTTGTTTTCACACTGGAAAGATCCCTTAAGCCTTGACAAGAATGTTAAAAACGCTATATGCATATGATTTTTTTCTTATTTTTCTGAAGGTGCATATCAATGCTACACCCGTATGAACCCAAGTAAAAAAATGATATATATTCCGACATATGGAATTGGGCATATATAGTCTGTATAATCTCTATATACAATCTATATGCAATTTATATATGAGATCACCTGTAAAGTTGGGTTTATGTATAAATTGTATATAAATTTTATAAAAACTATATATGCCCAATTCTATGTTTAAAACTATATATATTTTTTATATACTCTATACATAATTTTTTTACTTGGGAAGTGACGCGAAAATCAGAGTTACAAGCGAAAACGTTGTTAAATTCCGCATTTGAATCAGGATAAAACAGTCTATTGGTGCATTAGAAAATTAAATTATTTTTTTTTCAGATAGATTATGCTTCGTACATCTTAGTAAAAGTTTGATACTCGCGTAATTCATTCTGTGTAAATTACTATCGCATTCCGCAGTCAAGTTACACGAAAGTCAAAGGTTTGTGAGATGTGCCCATATACTAATGGATAAGACGAAAGAAAAAACCGATTTTTTTGTTTTTCACACTGGAAAAATCCCTTAAGCCTTGACAAGAATGTTAAAAACGCTATATGCATACACCTATATATACCTTACACATTTAGAAGGAGGAAGTAACTGTACGTGTCGTTCCTCTCGGACGAGCTGAGAATCGTCCGAATATCATATGTCCCACTGTACTAAACTCCAGGCTATACACAATATATAAGTATGGATAATACGTAGGAACGTATTAAATATACGCAGAGGTAGATAATGACCGCAAGCACCCGGAGGTCTGATGGACGTCCGGGTAAATAAATAGTTAAGACCCTCTTTGCTTCTGGTACTACATAAACTGTATACCTATACATAGTGTATAGTAAACTCCATAACGACTGATAATGCGTACGAGTTACTCGCTCTCGGAAGACAAACCGTTAGCTCGACTATAACTACGACTAGACAATGTGGATTCCTACGATAAACTTTCGCGACATTATGTTGCACTTTTATTTTCACAGCGACTTTGCACTGAAATGAGTACTTTGATTTGCGGGTCGTCACGAGAATTATTGGCACACTGAGCAGTGAAGAGCATGTGAAAATTATTTTGCACTATCGCACTGTGAATTTTTGTAATTTTTTATTTTTTTTTTGCTCAACCTATTTTGTTAATGTGACAAATTTTTTTAAATTTTTATGGATCGATTTAATTGAAACAATGACATAAAGGCAAAGTGATGTTTGCGATGTACAAATATTTGTATGAAAAAAAAAAATTAAATATTTGGCGAATTTATTTTTAAATTTGTCATGTATTTTAAAATGTTGAAAATGACAACAAAAAATTTGTCGTATATACTAAATAAAAAACGCAAACTTACACTTTCTTTATTTAGTAAAAATTATAAAAATTTATTCATGAAATGAAAATCCTAAGTTTTTATAAATTAGTTATTTTCTTTTTTTTTTTTTTTTTTGTAAAACTAAGAAATGATATAATTTTTTTTGTGACATCAGAAAACATTATTATTAAATTTTTACTGCGTAGAACGAAAGTATGCTTTTAAAAAAAATGTATATTTGGCGAATTTATGTTAAAATTTGTCATGTATTTTAAAATGTTCAAAATGACAACAACAAAATTTGTCGAATGTACTAAATATAAAACGCAAACTTACACTTTCATTATTTAGTAAAAATTATTCGTGAAATGAAAATCCTAAGTTTTTATAAATTATTTCTTTTCTTTTTTTTTTTTTTTTTTTGTAAAACTAAGAAGTGATATAATTTTTTTGTGTGACATCAAAAAACATTACTATTAAATTTTTACTGCGTAGAACGAAAGTATGCTTTTAAAAAAAATGAATATTTGGCGAATTTATTTAAAAATTTACCATGTATTTTAAAATGTTAAAAATGTCAACAACAAAATTTGTCGAATGTACTAAATAAAAAACGCAAACTTACACTTTTTTTATTTACTAAAAATTATAAAAATTATTCGTGAAATGAAAATCCGAAGTTTTTATAAATTATTTATTTTCATTTTTTTTGTAAAACTAAGAAATGATGATTATTAAATTTTTACCGCGCAGAACGAAAGTATGCTGTTAAATTGGCAGTGGCTGATATATTTGTATGGCCAATGACTGTATCCTAAATATTTCTTTTCGCCCTGAGCCAATCAGGGCAAAGATCCGACAAAAATTGTGGGTCCACTTGGACGCAACGAGGTCCTCCGTGATTGGGACACTTATTACGATGCCGCATCTCAATCATCCACTATGACTGAGCGCTCTTGGAGGCTGTTAAAATTTTTTAAATAACAAAAGAGGCGCCGAAGGAGTCAATAAGAATTCCACGAGAGTTTATAGCGTTTTGTTGGTCTCGTTAGAGGCTCTCTTCAGGTTTGTAGGCTTTGAAGGGAACATCAACGTAGTCATCACGTTCTGTCTACGGCCAATTTATTTCAAACGTCAAAGCATTAACAATTACGACATTTTTATATGAAGATTGGTCAACTAAAATAGACAAAAAAAATGTTGAGGTGTGAACAAGATGTTAAATAAATAACAACATAATTTGTCAAAAAAAAAAAAATAGAAAAAAGCTATATGATGTATTTCGCATATTTTCCGATGTTTGCTCAAAAAGCAAATTTGAGATATAAACAAAAGCATTAAGAGACTAATTAAATTAAAGTGATTATTATAAGAGCATCCGTTATTTTAAGGCGCTGCTAAGTGCATTTTGAAATAAATACTGCAAGAATAAAGTCGTAATTAAATAGTTGGCTTGTGATTATCTCAAAGATGCCTAATTTGGCCGCTGCAGACGCTGTTAATTGCTGTTCTCCATCAGGGTCGCAGTGGCAATGAAAATATCGATCAAGATGCGGTTAAAATTGTCTGGCAACTCACGCCTTGACCATCAATAAATAACAAATGAAACATGACAAATTTTACGAGCTCAGCTCTGCACCGGTAGTTGGAATATGGGTAACATAGGAAGCGTAAATCAATTAAGCAGCTCCGCGTATGTGCTCTACACATTCGTGCGGTAAAATGATAATTGGTGGGCACGCTCGTGCGGATTGCGCACTTAACCGTACTCTCTGCATCCCATAACACCATTGGCATAATAATAATTATTCATGAAGGATACTTTGATTATACTCCACTCGCAATTATTCCGGGATAATTAAAACTCTGAGATCCCGTAGCATCGGCGTGGGTAAGAAAAAAAAACGACTCAGTATGTCTTAGTGTGCTCACGCATTTGGCTGCAAGCAGACTGAACAGACCCCATGGAAATTTATGCCGGTGAAATATATATGTAATATAGGAATCGGAAGAGTTATGAGGGACAGGAATGATCCTGAAGGAATAAAGACAGAAGGAAATTTAGGGATAGGAGAAATATGCAGAATCTTGAAAGGATAGAAGGCGTAGGCGGGATATAAAGACATCACAAGAGATCTCCAGGAATAGGAGGGATATGGGAAATCTAAGGGATATGAGGAATTTCGAGGGATATGAGAAATTGTAAAGGATATGAGGGATCCCAAAAGGTATGAGAAGTTTTAAAGGATATGAGAGTTTTTGAAGGTTGAGAGAAATCCTAAAGGATATGAGGAATCCCGAGGAGTATGAGAAATGCTAAAAGATATGAGGGATCCCGAGGGATATGAGAAATCCTAAAAGATATGAGAGCCCGAGGGGTATGAGAAATCCTGAAAGATATGAGGGATCCCGAGAGGTATGAGAAATGCTAAAGAACATGAGGGATTTTGAGGGATATGAGGGATTTCTCGAGATAAGAGGGATATAAGATATTCTGAGAGATAGAAGGGATATGAGGAATTCTGAGAGATAGGAGGGATATGAGAAATCCTGAGAGATCTTGAAAAATTATGAGGAATAGGAGGATATGAGGGACTCCAAGCGATGTAAGATATCCTGAAGGATATGAGAAATAGGGGGGATCCTGAGGCATATGAGGGATACTGAGGGATATGAGCAATATGGGAGATACTGAGGGATATGAGAAATATGAGGGATCCTAAGTGACATGAGAAATATGAGGGTTCCCGTGGGATGTGAGCAATATAAGGGATCCCGAGGGATATAAGAAATATGGGGGATGCTGAGGGATATGAGAGATCTTGAAAAATTTTGAGGGATAGGAGGATATGAGGGTCTCTAAGCGATATAAGAGATCCTGAAGGATATGAGAAATATGCGGGATCCTGAGGAATATGAGGGATACTGAGGGATATGAGCAATATGAGGGATATTGAGGGATACGAGAAATATGAGGGTTCCTAAGAGACATAAGAAATATGAGGGTTCCCGTGGGAAGTGAGCAATATAAGGGATCCCGAGGGATATAAGAAATATGGGGGATGCTGAGGGATATGAGAGATCTTGAAAAATTGTGAGGGATAGGAGGATATTAGGGACTCCAAGCGATATAAGAGATTCTGAAGGATATGAGAAATATGCGGGATCCTGAGGAATATGAGGGATACTGAGGGATATGAGCAATATGAGGGATATTGAGGGATACGAGAAATATGAGGGATCCTAAGGGACATAAGAAATATGAGGGTTCCCGTGGGAAGTGAGCAATATAAGGGATCCCGAGGGATATAATAGATATGGGGGATGCTGAGGGATATGAGAGATCTTGAAAAATTGTGAGGGATAGGAGGATATGAGGGACTCCAAGCAATATAAGAGATCCTGAACGATATGAGAAATACGAGGGATCCTGACGAATATGAGGGATATGAGCAATATGAGGGATATTGAGGGATACGAGAAATATGAGGGATACTGAGGGATATGAGAAATATGAGGGATCCTAAAAGACATGAGAAATATGAGGGTTCATGTGGGATGTAAGCAATATAAGCGATCACGAGGGATATAAGAAATATGGGGGATGCTGAGGGATATGAGAGATCTTGAAAAATTGTGAGGAATAGGAGGATATGAGGGACTCGAAGCGATATAAGAGATCCTGAAGGATATGAGAAATATGCTGGATCCTGAGAAATATGAGGGATACTGAGGGATACAAGAAATATGAGGGATCCTAAGGGACATGAGAAATATGAGGGTTCCCGTGGGATGTGAGCAATATAAGGGATCCCGAGGGATATAAGAAATAATGCTGAGAGATATGAGAACTATGAGAGTTCCTGAGGCATGTGAGGGATCCTGAGGGATAGGAGGAATGGGGCATTCCGAGGATACAAACGTTCTCGCAAGAAAGAGTGAGCCTTCATTTTAAGAACAGAATAAATAATGTTATCAAGTACAAAGTAATTTATTTTACCTTCAAAACATATTGAAATTCATCACTTTTTTAACCGTGACTT
Source organism: Ephialtes manifestator (assembly GCA_963970395.1). Lineage (NCBI taxonomy): Eukaryota > Metazoa > Arthropoda > Insecta > Hymenoptera > Ichneumonidae > Ephialtes > Ephialtes manifestator. The sequence goes on from OZ019970.1 coordinate 35,717,134, forward strand.
GGTGAAAACGAAAATATATTTAAAATCTATTTTTCCCATCTAATTCATCCATATATTCCAAATATTATTGATTAATGTTTTTGTGCATAATTTTCATAATTCACTTGTATACACTTTCATGAAGGAGAATATTGTGACTTTTTACCATGTCCTGGATTTATGATCTTGTCCGCTGTGTGACATATCACCACCCGATGTTTTTTTCATTCTCGTTCTCGATCGATCGTTGCGCCCCTCGACGACGATCCTCACATCCACTCCGAGTGATCTATGAGCCATATGGCGGACAAAAATTATCGATCGGTCTTCGTGCCACGATTATTCAAGCTACGAAGAATATGCCAGCATGGTGTATATTAAAGAAAAAGACAATATGAAGAAGAAGAAGAAGAAGAAGAAGTGGAGAAGGAAAAAACGAATCCGGTTCTCCCGGAAGTGGGTCAATCGAGCCCCGAGCGGCAACGTGTTCGCGTCATCGTCCACGCGTCCCTGATGCCAGGACTGGCATCGTGCGTGCTTGTGTCTCGTCTATTCACTCTCCTCGAATCATATTGCTGGGTAGTAGCCGGGAGCGATATACTCGTGGGCGAGACTCGCCGCTGCGACCGCGAACCGATGACCACGGCCATTATATGTTTCTCATTTTTCATCCGGTCGTAAGGATGTAAGAACCAGAGGAGGAAGATAAAATAATACAAATAAAGCCGAACGGCCTCGATGAATTCGCTATTGGAAAAACATTAATGCCGTATATTGAAGATTAATAATTATTAATCTGCAGCATGGTCAGATCAATAATTTACCGTTAAGGAAAATAATTATTCTCCTTGGATACTTTTATTAATTTATTAAAACTAATTTATTAAATCGCACAATTTTTGTTGTTGATAACTATAAAGTGACAGCAATTAATTTGAAGTCTTTGAGACTATTTTTTTTATAGTTGCGAGGATTTTTATGGTTATCGTAACTATAAAAATTTAGTTAGAACAATTTTTTCGTCACCATAACTACGGAAAATTGACAGGACTTCCTTAATTTCCCTGAGTGCACTTTTGAAAAAATGCACGCATTTATTTTTTACGTGAAAATGCATTTTTTTTTTGCTTCATTAGATTTAAAAGTAGAATGCACTTATGATGGAATTCTACTGTTTGGCATTTTTTTACGGAATTTTTTAGAATTGGAAAATATTTTTTTTTAATGCGAATATTTCGGTTCTATTTTTAACAGTGTAGAAAAGTTGATTTGGCTTTAAGTAAATCAGAATGTTTAATTGTCTTGAATAAAATGTCGATAAAATTAAAGATAGGATTGAATAAACCATTTTATTTCCTTCAACATTTTAATAAATGGCGATTTTAATTAAATTACTGGAAGAAAAACCAGTGTTTTTTGTTACTCACGAACCGCTGATCGTAAATGCTCCGAATTCAAATCATCGAAGCGCGAAGTCGTTGAAGGACTAAACGATAGCCTTCGCCTTGATGTTACTTCTCACAGTCTTATTTCTCCATCATTTCTATGACCTTTAACGCTTTTAGGCAAGAACAATGCGCCACCGAACAAAGTTCAATCCTATTGTGCGAGACAACATGAAGATAATTTTTTTTTTCAATCGGCAAAGTAAAACCTTCCACTATCTTGATCAATTTTGGTTTCATCATAGAGGAATCTTTGTGTAAACTTTGTGAAATATGAAAAATAATTCTACAAATTTTGACACCCGTTTTAAGTCTCAGTTTAACTCAACGTCAACTAGCCTTTATTTAAAATACATTTATGTAGAAAATGTTCATTTCAAAATCTTGAAATTTACACGATATAACGTTTTTGATTTTTGAAAAAAAAAAAAAAAAAAAAAAAATGATCTCAGAAAATTTCAACGACTCTTTTGAAATTAATTAATTTTTCAATAATGATCGGTTTTCGAGTTATACGAGTGAAATCAAAGAGTTCTAATTTTGCAAAAAAAAAAATGTATCATAGAATTTTAAGGGATCTTTCCAGTGTGACGGCCTGAAAAATAGCCTATTTTCACGATTTTTTTTCGGACAGTTACTATACGCCGATCAATCTGAAATTTTTATGACATATTAAGGTAATCATGAATGACAGAAAATGATTTTTTATAAGACGATTTTTATTGTTTAAATATTTTTTTTTAATTGTTGAAAATAATATTGATAAAAAAGATAGCCTCATGGTGGACATCCTAGGGGTCGCAAATTTGATCTAAAAAAAAACCCAAAGGATTATTAATTAGTATGCGATTGGCTATCGCGCTATGGAGGCTTTTTTTAAATCAAAATTGACAAAATGGCGGCGGTTTGAACAAAAAGTACCGAATTTAGCCGTTTTTTCGACAGATTTTCTTTTAAAAAAATGGGAAGATTCTAAAAAAAAAGCTTCCACAGCACGATAGAGAGTAGCGTGAAGAATGTTCTCCTAAAATTTGAAAATGATCGCTTGAAAACTGTTCCCTGGAGAATGTCCACCGTTTTGAAAAATGTCGTTTCGAGAAAAACGCGTTTAAAGTTTCGAGTGTAGAAATTTCATAAACCTAAATTGTGTACTTACGACTAATCGGCGATGCCAGATCCATCAAGTATGCCAGCGAAGTATTTCGAATTTCGCTTTAAAAATTTAAGAGGATGATAAGACGAAAAAAAAAATCGATTTTTTTTTCACACTGGAAAGATCCCTTAAACGTTTTGTCGATTTTTTCTCAAATCACAGTTCGATAGATCGAAATTTTCACGAATTACAGTGCATACGTCGTTCAGTATTTAAAAAACGACGAAAACTTTGATAAAACATTTTTCAATCACTATGAATTTCGATTCATGACCCGCAAAATTTCAGTCCTATGGTCCAATTCGTCCTCTATTTACAATTTTTATTTTCATTTCCTGTGACACCCACAACAATTTTTTACACCTGATTTCACAACATAAAAAAAAAATCTAACTATACTATCCTAAAAACTAAAAAAACAAATTCTCTTCAATATATTCCAATAGTGTTTATAAATGCTCTTAGAATATTTCATCCCAGAGCTCTCAATAAATTTTCATTCCACTCAATTTCTTAAAAAAAACTAAAAAAATTCTCGAAAACAAATCCTCTTCCATGATGACCAAAAAAAAAAAATAATAATAATAAAAAAGCAAAATCATCTCCAACCACCGTAAAAAATAAGTTAATCTACAATGCAATCGATAGTCGAAACAAAAAGAGCCTCGTGGGAACTTCGCAGTCACGACGTCGACAGCCTCTCGTATACATTAAATACTAAAGAGTATAAAGTACCACACTACGAGAGCTATTACAGTCTCTAAAGACTCTCACTAAAGATCTGAGTCAAAGCCGCGCCTCGTTAATTTCCAAATTAGCTTCTTATCGCCGTGTCTCAACTGTCCGATACACATACAAACACATATATATATATATATACAAAATTATAGTACTGCAGATTTAGTCCCTGCATCTTATCTGCAACGAGTTGTACATACACGACGAGACTTTATCCGTGGATAGTCACAGATATACTCGTACATATGGGTGTGCCAACGCGTGCTCCTGTTGCTGGAACATTTGCTGGAGTTACACAGCAGCAATTCTCCTCCAAGTGCACATAATATTAGATTCGCGTGACGCCAGGACACGGCACGAGTCCTGTAACGCTCAGCTCTAATACTATAAGTAGAATAAACGCTGTTACTGTACTGGATGCTGTTCTATTAAAGGTGTCGATTAACGCGCCGAACGAGTGGGTGTGTTTTACCCATATATATATATATATATATATATATATATATATATATATATATATATATATATATATATATATGTATGTATGTCCCATCTGTGGGATTCTCGTGATTGAGAATCTAGCTTCGAGGTAGTGGAGCAACATCGTCGTCTGCTGTACATATAGTACATATATGTATGTATGTATATAGTACTCGACCGTTCAAAGATCTGTAATAGCTGCATGTTGCACTGAAGCAAGACAGAGAGACACGGGGATACCGTATGGTAGCCTAGTGCTGCGTAAATAAATCTTTCATTGGAGGAAAATCGAGCTGGAGGGAAGGAACGTAAGAGTTGCGAGTTTTAAATACATGTATGAGGCATTCTCTGTCAGTTCAGTCACTTTTTTTAATTGTGTTTTTTTCTTACACTCGCGGGCTGTTCTTTTTCTACTCTTGGTTTTATGTAAGCTTGATTGACAGAAAAAAAAATAATATGACAGAAATTTTTTTTTTTTTTTTTTTTTTTTTTTGGAGTTGCATTTAAAAAAAATTTATTTACACTGTTAAAAATATTAGGAAAATTAATATTCTAAAATTGGAAACTTCGATGCATATACTAGTATTTTAAATGTATACGATACAAATGTCAAGTAATGTTGAACGACTTATGTATTTAATAATTATATATTAAGTAACCAAAAAAAAATTTGTTTTCTGGATTTGCATTTAAAAAAAATTAATTAATATACAAATAAATTAATTAATATTCAAAAATAGGAAACTTCGCTGCATATACTAGTATTTTAAATGTACGATACAAATGTTAAGTAATGTTGAACTACTTATTAAATTCACTTATTAAATTTAAAAGTTGAATTAATAAAAATGAAAATAAATAAATTTTTTTGGAGTTGCATTTAAAAAAAAAGTATTTACACTGTTAAAAATATTAGTAAAATTAATATACAAAAATATGAAACTTCGATGCATATACTGGTATTTAAAATGTACGATACAAATGTTAAGTAATGTTGAATTACTTATGTATTTAATACTCAAAAAAAATTTTTTTTTTTTGAATTTGCATTTTAAAAAAATTAACTAATATACAAATAAATAAATTAATATACAAAAATAGGAAACTTCGATCCATATACTGGTATTTTAAATGTACGATACAAATGTTAAGTAATGTTGAACTTCTTATTAAATTTAAAAGTTAAATTAATAAAAATAAAAATAAAATTCTTTTTTTTGTGTTGCATTTAAAAAAGATTTATTTACACTGTTAAAAATATTAGTAAAATTAATATAGAAAAATAATGCTTCATTAATTTTCATAAAGAAATTTTTTACGATGTTGATTATTTGGAATTCGTAAGACGAACATGAGAAATGCAAATACAAACAAAATATTGTTGTTTTTCTACTCCAATTGCAAATTTAATTTTGGCAGAAAAAAAAGATCTGTAATAGTTGCGTGTTGCACTGAAGCAAAATGGTATCCTAGTGCAGCGAAAATAAATCTTTCATTGTAGGAAAATCGAGTGAATACATGTATGAGGCATTCTCAGTCAGTTCAGTCACTTTTTGTTATTATTATTTATTTTTTTTACACTCTCGAGCTGTTCTTATTTCATTCTCAGTTTTATGTGAGCTTAATTGACAGAAAATGATGCATGGCATTCTTTGGGAATTTTGCTGTTTTCAAAACAGCTCAGATGTTTTTATGAATGGCCGGATTTTACGAGTTCATGATAATTTATCCAATGATTTTTTTCAGACCTTAAAAAACATTATTTTAGTAAATGCTTCTTTTTCTAGATGTCAAAATCGATTTTTTCATTTATTTATTCTTTTGGAGTTCCATTATTTTTTATTTATTTAAATAATGCAGAATTGGTAAGTCAGACATGAATAAATAAAAGTTGTTTTTCGATTTCAATAACAAACTTAATATTTGGCCGAAAAAAAATAACATTAATTTATTCACGTCGTTGATTCCACTCTTACTTTTTATTTAATCTACAGTAAAACATATTTAAAAAAAATTAATATATCCTGCCGATTCTCTATAATATAAATTATTATAAATGCCAATGATAGCATTAAAAATACTAAATATAAAAAACACCAACTTTTTAAAATTAAACAAGTTATATAAATAAAACAATGGAAAAATGTCTAAAAAGATAATATGAAAAATCTGAAGAAATTCACGTATGAACAAAACTTTCGAATGATATTAAAAGGTGGCCAATTATGAGCAATATCTGAGAGACTTCGAAAAAAAAAAGTTGTTGAACTAACAGAGAATGCCTCGTATACAGGTACGTATATCGTATATGTATGTGTACATATGTGGTTGTAGAGACGTGTTCGTGAGCCCCAGGATACCACAAGGACGTCAGGCCTCGGAGGCAGACACACTGTGTAGATTTATGGGATTTATCGATCGACTTGTACCGACCGCTGTAGATAGGCATCTAGATCCTATGTCCTAGCAACGCGGCGTATCTATAGGTACGCCTGTAGTGTAATATGTAAAGAAATATACATGTATATCTTCTACGCCTATAGCACACATATATATATATGTATATGTCGTATATACGAGCCTCTCGGAGAACACGGAACTCTTACATCATCGATATACCACTCTACTAGAAGCTTATACATACACATGCGTGACATACGTGTATACTCTAAAGAGTCTAGCGATCGTATTCACCCACGCTGAGTTTACTGATTCTGCAGGATAATATACAGTCGAATCTCGCACTAAGTGTGCCATTGGAATTTTCATTATTGCGTTATTTATAATTCTACCGATTAGCACATTTTCTATACACCGAGAGAAAAGATTTCATTGACGCCAAAGAAATGGATGGTTTGAATTTTTTTTATCGATTTCAATGAAATAGTGCATTTGAATTTCAAAGAGAACATTTCATTTCCTGTAAATAAAGATTTACTTAGTGAGCATATAATAAAGAAACAGTTTCATTGTTTTAAAGAGACATTTTCATTGATCTCTCGATCACACATAACCTCACTTTTTTGTTTTTCGGTTCTCCCGAACGAATGGCTTCGAGTTTCGAGGAGCCAGAAGCTTAGCATATTTCTGCCGTACTTCCTTACATACTCACAAAATTTGAGCTTTATCTGCCGCGTACTTCAGGAAAAAATAGGTTTCGAAATTTTGAGCTGGTGAGAAGGTTTCATTGAATCAGAGACGATATCTTTGAAATCAATGAAAAAGGTTCATTGGTTTAAAGAAATGTTTCTTCGAATTAATGTTACTACTTTTCATTGAGTTTGAGATCACTCAAAGAAAAGATAGTATCGAAATTCAAGTATTTCATTTCATTGGCAAAGATTTCCGTGGATCAATGAAACTTTTTCTCTCGGTGTACACCGAGAGAAAAGATTTCATTGACGCCAAAGAAATGGGTGGTTTGATTTTTTTTTCATTGATTTCAATGAAATAGTGCATTTGAATTTCAAAGAGAACATTTCATTGTTTGTAAATAAAGATTTACTTAGTGAGCATATAATAAAGAAACAGTTTCATTCTTTTAAAGAGACGTTTTCATTGGTTCAAAGAAACGTTTTCATTGATCTCTCGATCACACATAACCTCACTTTTTTGTTTTCCGGTTCTCCCGAACGAACGGCTTCGAGTTTCGAGGAGCCAGAAGCTTAGCCTATTTCTGCCGTACTTCCTTACATACTCACAAAATTTGAGCTTTATCTGCCGCGTACTTCAGGAAAAAATAGGTTTCGAAATTTTGAGCTGGTAAGAAGGTTTCATTGAATCAGAGACGATATCTTTGAAATCAATGAAAAAGGTTCATTGGTTTAAAGAAATGTTTCTTCGAATTAATGTTACTACTTTTCATTGAGTTTGAGATCACTCAAAGAAAAGATAGTATCGAAATTCAAGTATTTCATTTCATTGGCAAAGATTTCCGTGGATCAATGAAACTTTTTCTCTCGGTGTACACCGAGGAAAAAATTTCATTGACGCCAAAGAAATGGGTGGTTTGATTTTTTTTTCATTGATTTCAATGAAATAGTGCATTTGAATTTCAAAGAGAACATTTCATTGTTTGTAAATAAAGATTTACTTAGTGAGCATATAATAAAGAAACAGTTTCATTCTTTTAAAGAGACGTTTTCATTGGTTCAAAGAAACGTTTTCATTGATCTCTCGATCACACATAACCTCACTTTTTTGTTTTCCGGTTCTCCCGAACGAACGGCTTCGAGTTTCGAGGAGCCAGAAGCTTAGCCTATTTCTGCCGTACTTCCTTACATACTCACAAAATTTGAGCCTTATCTGCCGTGTACTTCAGGAAAAAATAGGTTTCGAAATTTTGAGCTGGTAAGAAGGTTTCATTGAATCAGAGACGATATCTTTGAAATCAATGAAAAAGGTTCATTGGTTTAAAGAAATGTTTCTTCGAATCAATGTCACTACTTTTCATTGAGTTTGAGATCATTCGAAGAAAAGATAGTATTGAAATTCAAGTATTTCATTTTATTGGCAAAGATTTCCGTGAATCAATTAAACTTTTTCTCTCGGTGTAGAAAAGAACGAAATTTTTAATGCACAAACTTGTAAATTAAAATCGACCATTGTGATATAAATTAATGTATTTGTACAGTAAAATTAAAGCAAATTATTAAAATTAAAGTAATTTTGCAGTAAAAGTAAATTATTTATATTACAATACCATACATTTATTTTGCATCGCATTATCGAGATTACAAAAACGATTTTTTTTTTTTTTCTTGTAATTATATTTATTTTACATCGCACGTGTATATTAATTTTAGTATACCAGTTTATAGATAAAAGGTTTCGATACTTGTACATTAAATTTCAAATACTTTTTTTTTCAGTGGAACGGATAGCGGTGGGGATAGCTGCACAGGATTATCAATAAACGTAAGTAATAATAAACGTATAAAAAGTGGAAAATGATTAAATAGACAACGTGCCAGTTTTGGTATTTTCGGAAATAACTATTTTTAAAAAAACTTTTTTTTTTAATTTTAATATCAGGTTTATTTTATTTTATTATATTATATTTTATTTTCTTATTACACACTAAATGTTATTTACTTTGCTATATCAATTTATTTATAAATGCTGTAAATAGAAAAGTAATAAGTAATGGAAAAAATATTGGGTCATTACTTCCATTTTAGTGGCATTTTAAAATACACTTTTTAGTAAAATGTCTGTATTTTATTACCAAAATGTCAGGTATTTCTAAATAAAAAAATTAATATCAAACAATGTATGGAATATGCAAACAAATATAGTGCATTCGAAGGTAATAACTGTAATTATTGTTGACATTGAAAATAAATTAAAGAAAAAATGGACGTTAAGTTTCCTCCACGAGGAAGCAAAATAAGTGGAAAATAAGCAGCTGATGTGATGGGACGTTCTATTTTATGTGAATATTAGAATGCCTTTTTTAATTTCTCAACATTTTTTGCAATTGTTTAGCATTGTCGGCATTGTTGCAACTTAGCATGCCGACAGTAATAAACGAGTCACGACAATGTTAATTAACAGAGATCGAAGTAAAAACACTTCTCGAGGATAACAGTGCGTCAGGCGTGTCTTAGTGTTAAGGTACACGATCACTGCTCCGCAATGCTCCGTTGGATAGGAAAAAAAATCGTGACAATTAATAGTCGCAAAGCACGGAAAAGCCTTGACCACGAGAAAAGATCGTTGTGCGATATTTATTGCTGCGTAAACAATCGATTGTTCTTACGTGCCACGTGGCCGTTGCACGAAATTTCCCAAGCTCCGTGAGTGCACAACTATATATCTCTGAAAATAACATAACAGGGTTCATTAATGTCACGCAGCGGAATTTTTATAGCGTCGACATCGTTAACGCGCGTGCACGACGCCGCGCACTTTAAGAATGCCCATTTACGCACTAGGTATTTACTGTCAAAGGAAGAACGATTCATTTCAAAAAGCGTTGCGTTACAGAATTTAGCCAGAAAAAAAAAACTTATTCCCGCACTTCTGCTTTGTACAATTCATCGGTACATATTCACTGGCCGCGTAAGCAAATAAAATAAATGAAATTAATAAAATAAATAAAATAAATAAAATAAATAAAATAAATAAAATAAATAAAATAAATAAAATAAATAAAATAAATAAAATAAACAAAATAAACAAAATAAATAAAATAAATAAAATAAATAAAATAAATAAAATAAATAAAATAAATAAAATAAATAAAATAAATAAAATAAATAAAATAAATAAAATAAATAAAATAAACAAAATAAATAAAATAAATAAAATAAATAAAATAAATAAAATAAATAAAATAAATAAAATAAATAAAATAAATAAAATAAATAAAATAAATAAAATAAATAAAATAAATAAAATAAATAAAATAAATAAAATAAATAAAATAAATAAAATAAATAAAATAAATAAAATAAACAAAATAAATAAAATAAATAAAATAAATAAAATAAATAAAATAAATAAAATAAATAAAATAAATAAAATAAATAAAATAAATAAAATAAATAAAATAAATAAAATAAATAAAATAAATAAAATAAATAAAATAAATAAAATAAATAAAATAAATAAAATAAATAAAATAAATAAAATAAATAAAATAAATAAAATAAATAAAATAAATAAAATAAATAAAATAAATAAAATAAATAAAATAAATAAAATAAATAAAGTAAATAAAATAAATAAAATAAATAAGATAAATTAAATAAATTAAATAAATTAAATAAATTAAATAAGGTTTTTTTTACGCTGAAAATAATTATTTATAGGCAGACCACATATGCATATCTTCTGAGTGATTATTATTAAAAACAGACAGTTTAAGGGGAGGGAGTCAGGTGAAAAAAATTGATTTTGGAAATTCAATATCATCCAAATCCTATTGCATATAAAAATGCCCAACGCACTATATTGTTGGTGCTCGATGAAAAGATTTTTTACTGTCGTCTGACTTGCATATGCTTTTCAATATTACCTTAAGCAAAGTTCTTAGGTTTTCCATTCTGCGCATGATTCAGATCAAACTACTAGACAAATTGGAATGGTTGATGTCTCATTTTCTTCTTCATGAGAAGATACACCGGCTAAATGGAGCAAACTATTTTTTTTCATTCTGAAAGCAAAGTTAATCACTCATTTAGAAAATAGCATAACATTTTTTATTAATAATTACGTCACTTAAAAAATATTACATTTTATTAACATTTACACCATTTAGCCGGTGTATCTTTTCATGAAGAAGAAAATGAGACGTCAACCATTCCAATCTGTCTAGTAGTTTGATCTGAATCATGCGCAGAATGGAAAACCCAAGAACTTTGCTTAAGATAATATTGAAAAGCATATGCAAGTCAGACGACAGTAAAAAATCCTTTCACCGAGTACCAACAATATAGTGCGTTGGGTATTTTTATATGCAATAGGATTTGGATGATATTGCATTTCCAAAATCAATTTTTTTCACCTGACTCCCTCCCCTTAAAGGTTTAACTGCGTAATGTTTATAAAATTATATAAATTCTTTAACACGAATAAGAGGCATCGGGGAAAAAAATGAAAAAAGAAAACATGAAAAGAATGAAGTAGGCGGAGCATGCGAGTCGATACGCCGATAAAGGCCATATCGCTCTTAACTCGGGCGTCCCATCTTTGGAAAATGTGCCGACGATCTCGCGGCATACTATCTATCGGCCAATGTACAACGTGCAATGCCGCACATTGCAGGAGCCGCGCACACCGCCTTTTGCATTTAAGCCTTCATTGTTTCTCGCAAACTATAAATTACAAAACCCCACCCTTTCGTCCCCACCACAGCGGCGCCCCCTATACGCGAGTGTAATTGATGCAGATACGCCGTCGAGATATCGCATGTATGGTCAGCAGCAACGAGCCGTTGTCCGCCAAGGATCGTGCGAGAGCAAAATGCGCTCGTGTCAAAAAAAAATCTGAAAACCACTGGCCTGTTGGAATGGACACGAGGAATGGAAAAATATGGAGAAGGGTGAGACAGAGAGAGAGAGAGATGGTGCGTGTTTGCACGTACGTCCAAAGATGGACGTAGCTAGTTAAGAACGAGAGAATTTCGTATGCCAAAGGGACAGCAGCAGAAGCGAGCCCCATCTTCTTGTCCAACGTGAATCTTCACGTACTGTTGTACAGTCGTGGAGAGTCGAGAAATCTCAAAGCCAAGCTTATGCACTGAGCGAGGGTGGATGTTGAACCGATTTTAAATGCGAAGCCAGTCCTCCACCTCCCTTCGTCTTTGTCCTCATCCTTCCACTGTATTGGAACGACGTCTTCAATGATTCTTCGTCGACGAAATTCATGAATACAGACTTGCACTCTGATGTTCCTTTGGTAAGAAATCTTGTGTTTCCGTCTTTGCCCCTTATTTTTTTGGATTTAATCTAAACCAACGTTTTGTATTTGCTGGATTGTACAAATTATTTTGTAAACATTTTTTTTTTTGCTTCCTCATAAAGGAAGCTTTGTTTTCATGAAAAAGAAATTTCTCTAATTTAGAAAAATTGTCTGGCTGTATTTTTGTGTGTGTGCGATGAAAGGCCAAAAATTCCTTTGGTAAGAAATCTTGTGTTTCCGTCTTTACCCCTTATTTTTTTGGATTTAATCTTAACCAATGTTTTGTATTTGCTGGATTGTACAAATTATTTTGTAAACATATTTTTTTCTGCTTCCTCATAAAGGAAGCTTTGTTTTCATGAAAAAGAAATTTGTCTAATTTAGAAAAATTGTCTGGCTGTATTTTTGTGTGTGTGTGATGAAAGGCCAAAAATTCCTTTGGTAAGAAATCTTGTGTTTCCGTCTTTGCCCCTTATTTTTTTGTATTTAATCTAAACCAACGTTTTGTATTTGCTGGATTGTACAAATTATTTTGTAAACATATTTTTTTCTGCTTCCTCATAAAGGAAGCTTTATTTTCATGAAAAAGAAATTTGTCTAATTTAGAAAAATTGTCTGGCTGTATTTTTGTGTGTGTGCGATGAAAGGCCAAAAATTCCTTTGGTAAGAAATCTTGTGTTTCCGTCTTTGCCCCTTATTTTTTTGGATTTAATCTAAACCAACGTTATGTATTTGCTGGATTGTACAAATTATTTTGTAAACATTTTTTTTTCTGCTTCCTCATAAAGGAAGCTTTGTTTTCATGAAAAAGAAATTTGTCTAATTTAGAAAAATTGTCTGGCTGTATTTTTGTGTGTGTGTGATGAAAGGCCAAAAATTCCTTTGGTAAGAAATCTTGTGTTTCCGTCTTTGCCCCTTATTTTTTTGGATTTAATCTAAACCAACGTTATGTATTTGCTGGATTGTACAAATTATTTTGTAAACATTTTTTTTTCTGCTTCCTCATAAAGGAAGCTTTGTTTTCATGAAAAAGAAATTTGTCTAATTTAGAAAAATTGTCTGGCTGTATTTTTGTGTGTGTGTGATGAAAGGCCAAAAATTCCTTTGGTAAGAAATCTTGTGTTTCCGTCTTTGCCCCTTATTTTTTTGGATTTAATCTAAACCAACGTTTTGTATTTGCTAGATTGTACAAATTATTTTGTAAACATTTTTTTTTTTTGCTTTCTCATAAAGGAAGCTTTGTTTTCATGAAAAAGAAATTTCTCTAATTTAGAAAAATTGTCTGGCTGTATTTTTGTGTGTGTGTGATGAAAGGCCAAAAATGTATATAACTGTAACTTATAAAGTATTCGACCGAATCAGCTAAAATTTAAACAACATGTACAGTACTGGCTAATCTTCGATTGGTATAAATTTGAGAAAAATCGCTTAACGCATTTCATTTTTATAAGAAATTTGAAATTTTGAAAAAAGTACGTAAATTCTCTAGCTCGAACGAATTTTTAGCTATCGGGCTGAAACTTTGTATTAAAATTGAACAAAGTGATACGACCTTTGGTACTGAATTTGGGCCAAATCGGTAGAGCGGTTCGGTTTTTATGAGATTTTGAATTTTTCGAAAAATTTTCGTTTTGCTCTAATTCAGGTAAAATTTCAACTAATCGACTGAAATTTTCTACACAGGAAAAATAACATTCAGCCCTGCTACGTACCAAATTTGGTGATGATCGGTAAAGCGGTTCGGATTTTACGTGATTTTGAATTTTCTAAAAATTTATTGGTGTCGCTCTGAATTTCGTATAACGTCAAAAATCATCAACTTCGTTAATAATTTTCATCTTTCGCAAAGCTTCATCTATGAGGAAGCCAAAAATAAAGTGAAGAAATTTCCTCATAGAGGCGTTTAGTAAAAAACGAAAAAGGATTCAATGTGCAAAGTTCTTTGCATCCTTTTTTTAATTTTCATTCAAGAATTATGGAAAAATTTGACAAACTGAGGGATTACAGAAGGAATAAATTTTAAAGAATGAGTTTTTAAAGTCCCTTTTTTTCAACTGATTAAATTTTCATGTGTCAGAAAATTTTAGATTTTTTTTTATAGTCAAGGATCCTTCGTTTTCTTCCTTCTATTGTATTGGAACGACGTCTTCAATGATTCTTCGTCGACGAAATTCATGAATACAGACTTGCACTCTGATGTTCCTTTGGTAAGAAATCTTGTGTTTCCGTCTTTGCCCCTTATTTTTTTGGATTTAATCTAAACCAACGTTTTGTATTTGCTGGATTGTACAAATTATTTTGTAAACATTTTTTTTTTTGTTTCCTCATAAAGGAAGCTTTGTTTTCATGAAAAAAAATTTCTCGAGAAACGTCGAGAAAAGTAATTTAGAAAAATTGTCTGGATGTATGTTTGTGTGTGTGATGAAAGGCCAAAAATTCATATAACTGTAACTTACAAAGTATTCGACCGAATCAGCTAAAATTTAAACAACATGTACAGTACTGGCTAATCTTCAATTGGTACAAATTTTACAAAAATCACTTAACGCATTTCACTTTTATAAGAATTTGGAAATTTTGGAAAAAGTACGTAAATGCTCTAGCTCTAACGAATTTTTAGCTATCGGGCTGAAACTTTGTATTAAAATTGAACAAAGTGATACGACCTTTGGTATTGAATTTGGGCCAAATCGGTAGAGCGCTTCGGTTTTTATGAGATTTTGAATTTTTCGAAAAATTTTCGTTTTGCTCTAATTCAGGTAAAATTTCAACTAATCGACTGAAATTTTCTACACAGGAAAAATAACATTCAGCCCTGCTACGTACCAAATTTGGTGATGATCGGTAAAGCGGTTCGGATTTTACGTGATTTTGAATTTTTTAAAAATTTGTTGGTGTCGCTCTGGATTTCGTAAAACGTCAAAAATCATCAACTTCGTTAATAATTTTCATCTTTCGCAAAGCTTCCTCTATGTAGGAAGCCAAAACTAAAATAAAGAAATTTCCTCATAGAGGCGTTTAGTAAAAAACGAAAAAGGATTCAATGTGCAAAGTTCTTTGCATCCTTTTTTTAATTTTCATTCGAGAATTATGGAAAAATTTGACAAACTGAGGGATTACAGAAGGAAAAATTTTTAAAGAATGAGTTTTCAAAGTCCCTTTTTTTCGACTGATTAAATTTTCATGTATCAGAAAATTTTAGATTTTTTTTTATAATCAAAGATCCTTCGTTTTCTTCCTTCTACTGTATTGGAACGACGTCTTCAATGATTCTTCGTCGACGAAATTCATGACTACAGACTTGAACTGTGTTGTTCCTTTAATAACAAAACTTATATTTCTATCTTTCCCCCTATTTTTTAGCATTTAATCCAAGCCAACGTTTTATATTTGCAACATATCACAAATTATTTTGTAAACACATTTTTTCATTTTCATTAAAAAATTCTTTGGCAAAATTTGCCAAACTGACGAACTATATTAGGAATAAAGTGTACATTTTTATTTTATCAAAAATAATTTTTATCAAATAAAACTATAATTTATGCAATTAAAAAATATACTCGTTACTTCCTTATTTAAAAGTAATATTAAAAAAATAATAACAAATAAAATTAATTAATATATTGTTTAAAAAAAAAAGGTATTTTACTGAAATATGATAATTTTTATCTCAGATAAATAGATTTTTATTAAATTTACCTATGATTTTAGCTTAATCTATAAAAAATAAGTAGCTTTTTCTAAACTTTACGTTTATGGAAGTTTTTGCATTAAAAAGTTGTTTAAATAACAGAAGCAAATGGTATAGAAAAGCAATGAGTTTTGAACACTGTAAATAACTGTGAAGTCTCGACACGAATGTAGCAAATTACGAAGTGAAGCCAGAAAGTGGCAAGACTGTATGTTCAGGTATGAGGGCAATATAATAGAGGAGTGTTATCGAGTTGTTGCTGAGGGCGGGAGATTTTTAGAGTGCAGCCCGGTAACGATTAGGCAGGAACGCCAGGATTTTCAAGAGTCTGTATGGTTGGCCTAGAAAGACTATAACTTAAGTCTCGAACCTCGGCACTCGGGACTATGTGGAAGTTCGTGCTGCACTGCAAAACCCAGACGCCTAATTGCTAATTAGAGAGGTCGGCGCGCAGGTAATACTCACGAGCACCAAGCAGTGGAGTACGTATGTTAGTATACGTCTGATCTTCGTGCACTTGGTGCAGCCGAGACTTACGTACATCGACGGTGTACCACGAACGAGATCATTCCCAAAATACCATTCGCTTAATTAATATAATTTCATGAATATATGAATATGATTATAATAATTGCTTAACATTTATTTATGTATTTATTTACTAGAATACGGTACAAGTACCTTAATAACAATTAAACTTAACAAACGAATACACCAGCAACAATAGAAAATGACACATATAATTATAATATTAAATTATAATTATATGTGTTTATATAGCTTATTAATTATAATATTAATTAATAAGCTATAATGTGATAATATATAATTAAATTTTTAATAAACATGAGTTAATTTCGAGAGTTAAGGACACCGACCGCGTACCACGAACGAGATCGGTCCCAAAATACCATTAGCTTAATTAATATAATTCCATGAATATATGAATATGATTATAATAATTGCTTAACATTTATTTATGTATTTATTTACTAGTATACGGTAAAAGTTCCTTAATAACAATTAAACTTAACAAACGAATACACCAGCAACAATAGAAAATGACACATATAATTATAATATTAAGTTATAATTATATGTGTTTATATAGCTTATTAATTATAATATTAATTAATAAGCTATAATGTAATAATATGTAATTAAATTTTTAATAAAAATGAGTTAGTTTCGAGAGTTAAGGACACCGGCAGTGTACCACGAACGAAATCAGTCCCAAAATACCATTCGCTTAATTAATATAATTCCATGAATATATGAATATGATTATAATAATTGCTCAACATTTATTTATGTATTTATTTACTAGTATACGGTAAAAGTTCCTTAATAACAATGAAACTTGACAAACGAATACACCAGCAACAATAGAAAATGACACATATAATTATAATATTAAATTATAATTATATGTGTTTATATAGCTTATTAATTATAATATTAATTAATAAGCTATAATGTAATAATGTACAATTAAATTTTTAATAAAAATGAGTTAGTTTCGAGAGTTAAGGACACCGGCAGTGTACCACGAACGAGATCATTCCCAAAATAGCATTCGCTTAATTAATATAATTCCATGTACATATGAATATGATTATAATAATTGCTCAACATTTATTTATGTATTTATTTACTAGTATACGGTAAAAGTACCTTAATAACAATTAAACTTAACAAACGAATACACCAGCAACAATAGAAAATGACACATATAATTATAATATTAAATTATAATTATGTGTGTTTATATAGCTTATTAATTATAATATTAATTAATAAGCTATAATGTAATAATATATAATTCAATTTTTAATAAAAATGAGTTAGTTTCGAGAGTTAAGGACACCGGCAGTGTACCACGAACGAAATCAGTCCCAAAATACCATTCGCTTAATTAATATAATTCCATGAATATATGAATATGATTATAATAATTGCTCAACATTTATTTATGTATTTATTTACTAGAATACGGTACAAGTACCTTAATAACAATTAAACTTGACAAACGAATACACCAGCAACAATAGAAAATGACACATATAATTATAATATTAAATTATAATTATATGTGTTTATATAGCTTATTAATTATAATATTAATTAATAAGCTATAATGTAATAATATATAATTAAATTTTTAATAATAGTAATTTACTATTTAATTATAATAGTAAATTATAATTATATGTGTTTATATAGCTTATTAATTATAATATTAATTAATAAGCTATAATGTAATAATATATAATTAAATTTTTAATAAAAATTAGTTTCGAGAGTTAAGGACACCGACCGTGTACCACGAACGAGATCCTTCCCAAAATACCATTCGCTTAATTAATATAATTCCATGAATATATGAATATGATTATAATAATTGCTCAACATTTATTTATGTATTTATTTACTAGTATACGGTAAAAGTTTCTTAATAACAATTAAACTTGACAAACGAATATACCAGCAACAATAGAAAATGACACACATAATTATAATATTAAATTAATTAATAAACTATAATGTAATGATATATAATTAAACTTTTAATAAAAATGAGTTAGTTTCGAGAGTTAAGGACACCGGCAGTGTACCACGAACGAGATCATTCCCAAAATACCATTCGCTTAATTAATATAATTCCATGAATATATGAATATGATTATAATAATTGCTCAACATTTATTTATGTATTTATTTACTAGTATACGGTAAAAGTTTCTTAATAACAATTAAACTTGACAAACGAATACACCAGCAACAATAGAAAATGACACACATAATTATAATATTAAATTAATTAATAAACTATAATGTAAAAATATATAATTAAATTTTTAATAAAAATGAGTTAATTTCGAGAGTTAAGGACACCGACCGCGTACCACGAACGAAATCAGTTCCAAAATACCATTCGCTTAATTAATATAATTCCATGAATATATAAATATGATTATAATAATTGCTTAACATTTATTTATGTATTTATTTACTAGTATACGGTAAAAGTTCCTTAATAACAATTAAACTTGATAAACGCACAGATCAACAACAATACAAAACACACATTATATAATAATTATAATATAAAAAAATTAACTAATAAGCTAATGAATACAAAAATATATATAAAAAAATAGTGTTAAATTTGAAAATAGTGTCAAATGTTTATCAAATCTTAATTCCAAGATTGACTCGACTATACCGATCTTAAGTCCTACCGTAAGACTTGATTCTCACTTTGGGTTAAATCGAACCATAATATTTAAGGATTGATAGCCATTCAAAAAATTTTCCAAAAAGGAGATTCGCTTTTACAGAACATTTTGTTATTATATCAGAAAATTACCGTTATCCTCTTTGCATTACATTTCGTTGAAAAAATGTCTCGAATAATCATCCAAGAAAATCAAGAAGCCCAATTACAACAACCTCGTAATCCCAAGTTACTTTGAGTCTGTAGATATCAAATAGCTTGTTGAAATTTACGAGTTCCATTCGGATAGCAACAAAGTAGTCGTTGGAGAAGCGAAGAGTAGAGATTCCCGGCACCTGATACCCCAATAAAGATGAATCCGAGCGGGATCTCGCTACTATCCATAGACCGCCGACAAATAGCTTGCTATTTTATCAATGCCCTCTCCAACATGCGGTACAACATAAAATATATATGTTACAGCATATGCGAGTAAAACCGCAACGAGGCCTTAGAGCAGTTCACCAATCTCGAGGCTAAATCGAGGTGTACGTATTCCCAACACGTATATGCGTTTCGCGAGGTAATCATGATGCCTTTGCCTCTGGGTTATACACCAAACTGTATCCGTATCCTTATCTGTGATTCGCATCCTCCACACCCGGCATTTATAGAGGCTATGTACGCGCGCTTAGACGTTTTACTCTCTTTTTCGTCGAAGCGTGCGGGCGGCAAAGATTCGCATGCATCTATCTCGGAGCCTCGTGCCCGAGCACATACCTACCTATGCATTTCTGCACATACACACACATGCACACACTGCATACACTGAGATGGATATCCGCGTGCTTCACCGCGGGCTAAGCTGCTGGATACGAACTGAGAACTAACTCAGGTTCATAACCTACTTATTCTCGCACTTCTACTTTATAAGGTACATCGGTATATATTCATTGGTATATTTTTTTTTTCCTCTTTTTTTTTTAATAGAGTTGGTACACGGAAAAGGAGGCTTGGTTGGAACAACCAAGTGCCTTGGTTATATATGCGCCAGACAATTAATTGGTTAGACCAACCAAGTTATTTGTTAGGCTACCAATTTCTTGGTTGGACTTACCAAGTCACTTGATTAGACCAACCAAAGACCAACGGAAAAAAGGCTTGGTTGGAACTATAAACTCTGCTCGCCGGGCTCTCTGGCGCAACAAGTAAAAATGTAGTATGTAACATAAATCTGGAAAAAATAACAACAACCAAGATAACCTCAACATCTGGACAGCACATGGGCCAGAGAGTCCGGTGACCACTATCAAAACACACAGAACACTACAATTTACAGACAAATAACATCATGAACAACAACAACATATAAATTTAAAAAATTGAAAAGGACCCAGACCAGGATCGAAACTTATTAATAAAAAAGAGACCTTTTTATTAAACCTGGCCGCCAAAAGCCGACAAACCACTATACATCTACATACTACGGCCACAGCAACTCTATATCATATTCACGATTAGTTCTTGCGAGATTAGGTTTAGGTTAACTATGATTTCCAGTTTAGGTTAATTAGTTCCCAACGATTGGATTAGGTTAACTAATCCATTCGAATCATCGGTATTATCATTCGAATCGTTGGTATTACCATTTGAGTTGTAAGGGAAATAGAATAATCGATTAGTTGTGTCAACTCATTTCTTGGTTATGGCAACTAATCTTTTTTTCCGTGTGGTGCTAGAATGTGGCGTGTATGATGCTGTAATAGTCTTAGTTCAAAAAAATTTGACAATTTCCTAAAAATCTGAGAAAATTCTAAAAAATTCGAGTTTACATAAATAAACGTTTGACCAATCACTTGTAGTAGATTAATTTTTTTTTCTATTTTCTCATCATTTTTTTCAATCAATAAAGCTTAAAAACTATAAGAAGAAAAATTTTGCCCACTTTGGCTATAAACTAGAAAATTTTGATATTCAACAAAGTATGTTTCAGGATTTTTTCAGATTTTTAAATTAGGGCATTCGATATGTCACTTTAAAAAAAATTGCATAGAAAAAATTAAAAAATAGTATATTTCGATACAAGAGGCCAAAGGAGCGTTTTGCGCACTGCTCGCGTGAAGACAGCATGAAGCCTCGGCGAAGCCGAGCTTCATACGAAGATCATCCTTTGACCTCGGGTATCGAACCATATTTTTCTTTACGACTGCAATGCAAAATCCGAATTTGTCCGACGTTTACAGACATGCAAACCGAGCTGCAACTGCAAGTACACTGTAAAAAAAATCTAATTGAAATTTAGGGTACTTTTACTGGAAGTTTTTATTCATAAACTAGTATGTTAAATTTAGTATACAAGTGTAATGTAAAATTAATGTATGGTACAGCACATTCAATAATTTACTTGAATTTTACAGTAAAAGTACTTGAATTTTAATAATTTGCTTTAATTTTACTGAAAAAGTACATAAATTTTATACCACAATTGTATATTAAATTTCGATGACGAGTTTATGAATAAAAACTTCCAATCTTTTCTAACAGTGTACTGAGCAAAATCCAGGGAACAGTGTGCAAAATGAGGGAGCCAATGCGCAAAGTGTTTTGCGCACTAGTGCGTCAACAGGCCATTTTGCATGTCTGTGAACGGTGGGCAAGCGAGGATTTTGCATGCACGAGTAAAGAAAAAAAAATCTGGTGAATTTGAGGGTCTAACCAATCCGACAAGAAATTATGAGCCAAATCAAGGAGGTCGAGGGTCAGACCCATGTCGAATCGGGATGGAATGCCTCATATATTTCTTTTAATAGTGTTGTTGACATACTTGGAGCTTTTTTCATTCAACAAATTTTAGTTTTCATTAATACAGACTTATTTAGTGTTGCCCATTTCTATCCAATGCTGTCCATATTTTAAATACATAATCCAAGCCAACGTACAATATTAACTACATTATTCAAACTATTCTGAAAAAAAATTGACACACTGAGGAATCAGGAATAAATACTAAATACTCTTATTATATGGCATAAAAATCTATTCACGGATAAAAATAGAAAGAGTGAGTTTTTTTAGAATGCCATTTTCCCACTGAATGAATTTTTATAATGTGTCACAAAACAGATTGTCATTTCTACAGAAAACGATATTGCTTGTTGAAGGCTTAAAACAAACAACATTTTCGAAATTCCTTAAGATAAGTGATATCTATCATATTTCTATAAGATTTGATATCTGTCAGTAATAATCTCAATACGGAACTAAATACAGATACACAAGAATGTGAGCAATGATATCGTAAAGTTTTTTACCTTGAAGATAATTCTAATTATCCTTTCATTTTTAAATAGTTGCCATTTATTAGAAACTATCTATGCACGCTAAGATGTTTTACTCTCTTTTTCGTCGACTCGTCGACTCGTAAAGATCAGAGATATATTTAAAAGACTAAAAATAATAATAATAATAATAATAATAATTTCAATTAGTTGAGTAGTAAAGATGAACGCGCGCAATTTAAAACTATTTGACAGAAAATAAGATCAAGATATATCTGAAATATATAAAGAATATAGAACTTTTTTCTGCTATATATATAAATACCTATATAAATTATATATCCAAGGTGTATCTCAAGTATACTTTATTTCCATGGGGGTGGAAACTTATTTCTCCCACCAAAGTGAAAATTCATCTCCGCTACTATAATATACAGACCAAAACATTTTAATCTCCGATATTCACCACTTTTACGAATTGATAAGTTCGTGAACGATGTAATATAATGTTTGTGTCGGGGAAATAATAATGTCATAGGGAAAATAATTTTTGTTTTCCTTTCTATCATTTCTTTCGTTTCGACGAATTTTATAATCTTCTCAATATCCAAAAGCAAATATGAATCAACATTTATGTATTTTAACACCTCCTCTCATACTTATTTTTCATTGGAAATAAATTTAAGAAATATTGATGTCATTTTGTTCATCTCGAATCGTCTCATTAAAAATTCCTTTATGTCTTTAAGATATTCAGTTTATTAATAGTCAGATTATCCAATTGATATTTTATCGTGTTGTTTGTGAACGTCAATGATTTAAAAGAGAGGTTATGTCGATCGTGGTGTATGTCAAGGATTTTAAACGTTAAAACTATATTTATCACATTTTTAAAACACTTTTTACCGGAGAGACCGGTTATCAACCCCTTTACCACTTTTATCCAGAGTTGTAAATGCCTAATACTTATAGAAATAATAATGATGATACGATCAGCTCTATAATTATGATTTTATAATAATAACATGTAGCGATTGTAATACGATGATTAAACTTTGGAATGGCTGCAAAAATTATTATTTTTCAATAAAAATTCACGGTACTCCTTTTGAAAAAATGGAAAAAAATAAGTAATGCATTACTTATTTCTTCCATTTTTTTCACTATTTCTTGCAATATTAAAGCGAAAATTAGTATTTTTTTCAGCTATTCAAATGTTTACACTCTATTTTATAATCGCTATATATTATTATTATGAAATCATAATTACAAAACAAATTGTACTGTAAACTATATCTCATGAATTAATGGGGATTTACAACTCTGCTTTTATCCCACTTTCATCCCTTTTCATTAAGGAATTTTTCCAGTGTGAAAAAAAAATCGATTTTTTTTCCCCTTATCCATTAGTATATGGGGCATTCCACCCCGTTTCGACCTGGATTTGACCTCGACCTCTCTGATTTGGCTCATTATTTTTTACAGGCTTAGTTGGACCCTCAACTGCACTAATTTTTTTTTTTGTCCATTTTTAAAAAATATATTTTCAAAGTGATATAGAAAACCCCATAATTTAAAAATCTGATAAAATTCTGAAAAATACTTTGTTCAATAAAAAAAAAAGCTTAAAAACTGTAAGAAGGAAAATCTTCCCCACTCTGTCTATAAGCTAGATAATTTTGTTATTCAACAATGTATTTTTCAGAATTTTATCAGATTTTTAAATTATGGGGTTTTATATGTCACTTTAAAAATATATTTAAAAAAAATGGGCTTAAAAAAAATGTTTGTGCAGTTGAGGGTCCAACTAAGCCTGTAAAAAATAATGAGCCAAATCGGAAAGGTCGAGGTCAAATCCAGGTCGAAACGGGGTGGAATGCCCCATATACAGTCAAAAACATCCTCTCAAATTTTTAAAACGAAATTCGCAATACTTTGCTGGCATACTTTATGGACCTGGCATCGCCGATTAGTCGTAAGTACACAATTTAGGTATATGAAATTTCTACACTCGAAACTTTAAACGCGTTTTTCTCGAAACGACATTTTTCAAAACGGTGGAAATTCTCCAGGGAACAGTTTTCAAGCGATCGTTTTCAAATTTTCGGAGAACATTCTTCACGCTACTCCCTATCGTGCTATGGAAGCTTTTTTTTAAATCTTCCCATTTTTTAAAAAGAAAAACTGTCGAAAAAAACGGCTAAAATCGGTACTTTTTGTTCAAACCGCCGCCATTTTGTCAATTTTGATTTTAAAAAAAACCTCCATAGCGCGATAGCCAATCGCATACTAATTAATAATCCTTTGGGTTTTTTTTAGATCAAATTTGCGACCCCTAGGATGTCCACCATGAGGCTATCTTTTTTATCAACATTATTTTCAACAATTAAAAAAAATATTTAAACAATAAAAATCGTCTTATAAAAAATCATTTTCTGTCATTCATGATTTCCTTAATATGTCATAAAAATTTCAGATTGATCGGCGTATAGTAACCGTCCGAAAAAAAATCGTGAAAATAGGCTATTTTTCGGACCGTCACACTGGAAAGATCCCTTAATTCAACCTTTGATTCACACTGTTTGAAAACGTTGACCCCCATTACCCACTATTTTCTCATTCTATACCCAATGCGAATATTCACAGCCGATGGTTACATTCGTGCAGGAACTCAAGCACTTTTTACCCCATGAAACACACACACACACATACGTTTCCCAGCTCGTTCGTTGGAAATAATCGTATGCACGATCGCCCGAGAGACCGATCCACTTGCCGCGTTGTAGCGCAGCCACCGCTGCACCAGATCTCAGCGAATAATTGCATAATACTTTGTTAGTCGGTGGATACACGTTCCGCGGAGCTGGGCAAGCCGGCATTCGTCGATTCTCTACTTATGTGCAGTGAAACAGGCCGACGCTACATACATGTATATCCTATACACACATATATGGTTCATTCCATACCAAGTGGGCCACCCAACTTAAGCATGGTCGCACAAAAGTGTCCATAATTTTTTTTTAAATTTGTATAGACTATCACGAACAACCATAAATTATTTCAGAATTTTCGCACCCATGGTTTGCCCAAAATTTAATAACTTTTTTTTCATTTTTTTTTCAATTCGCTGTATGTTCAAAATTACCAATCGTATAAAAAATTTGTGCCTGTATAAAATTTAAATTTTTTAATATACTTTTGAATAGAAAAATTTCCATAGACGCTAAAAAAAATTCCTGCTATTTATTGACAAAATAAAATAATAATTTTCTTTTTCGTTTTAGTTTTTTTTTTCATTCCGGTTTTTCTCAATTTTTTACAGAAATTCCATTATTATGCTTACAAACTACAGAAAAATTGGCAAAACATCCATAAATTATTTCAGAATTTTAGCACCCATGGTTTGCCTAAAAATGTAATAACTGTTTTTTATGATTTCATTTTTTTTTTTAATTCGCTGTATATTCAAAATTACCGATCACACAAAAAATTTGTTCCTGTATAAAATTTAATTCTTTGAATGTACTTTTGAATTAAAAAATTTCCATAGCCACTCGAAAAAAAATTCCGCCGATTTTTGGCAAAATAAAATAATAATTTTCTTTTTCATTTTGTTTTTTTTTTCATTCCGGTTTTTCACAAAATTTTACAGAATTTCCATTATTATGCTTACAAACAACAGAAAAATTGCCAAAACATCCATAAATTATTTCAGAATTTTCGCAGCCATGGTTTGCCCACAATTTAATAACTATTTTTTTTTTCATTTTTTTTTCAATTCGCTGTATATTCAAAATTACCGATCGTATAAAAAATCTGTGCCTGTATAAAATTTGAGTTTTTTAATATACTTTTGAATAGAAAAATTTCCATAGACGCTAAAAAAAATTCCTGCTATTTATTGACAAAATAAAATAATAATTTTCTTTTTCGTTTTAGTTTTTTTTTTCATTCCGGTTTTTCTCAATTTTTTACAGAATTTCCATTATTATTCTTACAAACTACAGAAAAATTGGCAAAACATCCATAAATTATTTCAGAATTTTAGCACACATGGTTTGCCTAAAAATGTAATAACTGTTTTTTTGTGATTTCATTTTTTTTTTCAACTCGCTGTATATTCAAAATTACCGATCACACAAAAAATTTGTTCCTCTATAAAATTTAATTCTTTGAATGTACTTTTGAATTAAAAAATTTCCATAGACACTCGAAAAAAAATTCCGCCATTTTTTGACAAAATAAAATAATAATTTTCTTTTTCATTCTGTTTTTTTTTTCATTCCGGTTTTTCTCAAAATTTTACAGAATTTCCATTATTATGCTTACAAACTACAGAAAAATTGCCAAAACATCCATAAATTATTTCAGAATTTTCGCACCCATGGTTTGCCCACAATTTAATAACTATTTTTTTTTTTCATTTTTTTTTCAATTCGCTGTATATTCAAAATTACCGATCGTATAAAAAATCTGTGCCTGTATAAAATTTGAGTTTTTGAATGTACTTTTGAATAAAAAAATTTCCATAGACGCTAGAAAAGAATTTCCGGCATTTATTGACAAAATAAAATAATAATTTTCTTTTTGTTTTAGTTTTTTTTTTTTCATTCCGGTTTTTCTCAAAATTTCAGAGAATTTCCATTATTACGCTTACAAACTACAGAAAAATTGGCAAAACATCCATAAATTATTTCAGAATTTTCCTGCCCAAAATGTAATAACTATTTTTTGTTCTTTCATTTTTTTTTTTCAATTCGCTGTATATTCAAAATTACCGATCATACAAAAAATTTGTTCCTGTATAAAATTTACATTTTTGAATGTACTTTTCAATAATAAAATTTCCATAACCACTCGAAAAAAACACCCGCATTTTTTGAAAAAATAAAATAATAATTTTCTTTTTCATGCCGGTTTTTCTCAAAATTTTACAGAATTGTCATTATTATGCTTACGAAGTACAAAAAAATTGTCGTGATGGCAAAAACCACTTGGTACGGAATTACCCATATATATATCTATACCTGTATCACGTAGAGATACACTAACGCTGTTTTCTACTATACGTTTAACTGCAAGTGTACAGCAACATACAGTTTCTATCTAACGTCCGTGCAGGTTGCACGTGAGATCCACGGGTGCTCCACCTCGGATACACATTTCATCCGGCTCGTGGTGCGCTGCGCACGGATTTCCATATTCGTATGGGAAAACCGTGCGAGCAGCAGCAGCAGCAGCAGCAGCAGCAGCTCCTCTCGTTCAGAGCTGTAGTATAAGCTGTACGTATGTACTTGCTTAGTACGTGCGGAGCGAGGAATTTTCTTGGGTTTGCGCGGTGAAACTAGCCGATCTTATGGTCGGTGACTGTCGTAGTTTTACATGCATACATGCATTATCCGCAAAGTGATGGCGTCTCTGTTTTTCTATCTTTATCCCCTTCGATACTTTTATTCCCTTTGCTTTTATTATTCTCTCTTGGTATAAGTCTGTTATATCTTGGGTAGAGTTCGAGCTCTAACGTATATATGTACATATGTGTATATATGTGTAAGAAACTTACATTCGATACGATAAAGCTTTCCTGCGAATATAAAACGCCTCGAGGATTCTCCGCGGGATACTCACGTACATATCGTACGTTGGAATCTTTCGCGAGAGCTGCGAAATTCTTCCGCATCTTCGTTTCCATTCTCGAGCCCTTTTTTGAGGCAAAATGAGGTCGAAACTCTTTAGGTGAATCTGAGTATTAATTTTAGTGAAATAGTGACACTGTGTTGAGGACATTTTGATGAGGATAGCTTGAAGTATACTTTTAATAATTAGCGAATTTTATAGCATGTCTGAAATTGGATGACTGAGAAAAATACACTTGTTAAAATGTTTGCCTATAATATGATTTTTCTGCAGCCCAGTAAATTAAAATTTTTGGTCTTTAATTAACTCGTTAATTATAAAAACTTACTTAATTTTTTCATTACAAATTATTATTATTGTTATTATTGAGTATATTTAACGGTGTATTTTTCATCGCGAACTAAAAGAGTGTTGAACAAAAAATCAACAATTTCATTGCTTTAACAGAACGTTTATTCGACAACCAATCTCTTTTTCTCAGTGCGTTGAATTTTTTTTTTTTTTTTTTTTTTTTTTTAAATGTGAAAATGACTTAGCTGTCGGTGTAAAATCGGTAATCGTTATTATTTTAAAAATTGGTATATTATTTCGCGGCATTCTGCAACATACTAAATGGAATAAAAAATAGAAAATGGCGAAAATTGCTATAATATAAGTTTGCTTAAGCCCAGTAAGAATTATTAATAATTTCATAGTCCATAAATAATTCGTTAATTATAAAATCATACTTAATTGGTCCATCAGAAAATATTATTATTAAGCATATTTATCAATGTAAAAATTGGTATATTATTTCGCAGCGACCTGCAACATACTAAATTGGAATAAAAATTAGAAAATGGCGAAAATTGCTATAATATTATTTTGCTTAAGCCCAGTAAGAATTATTAATAATTTCATAGTCCGTAAATAATTCGTTAATTATAAAATCTTACTTAATTGGTCCATCAGAAAATATTATTATTAAGCATATTTAACAATGTATTTTTCGTCTTTTAGACTGTTGAAAAAAAAACCAACAATTTCATTGCTTTAACAGAACATTTATTTGACAGCCTGTGACCGTCGTATCGTGTTGAGCCAACCAATCTCTTTTTCTCAGTACGTTTAATTTTATATATATTTTTTTTTTTGGAATGTGAAAATGATTTTAGCTGTCGGTGTAAAGCCAGTAACCGTAAATATTAAAAAATTGGTATATTATTTCGCAGCGACCTGCAACATTCTAAATGGAATAAAAAATAGAAAATGGCTTAAATGGCTATAATATAATTTTGCTTAAGCCCAGTAAGAATTATTAACAATTTCATAGTCCATAAATAATTCGTTAATTACAAAACCTTACTTAATTGGTCCATCAGAAAATATTATTATTAAGCATATTTAACAATATATTTTTCGTCTTTTAGACTGTTGAAAAAAAAATCAACAATTTCATTGCTTTAACAGAACATTTATTTGACAACCAATCTCTTTTTCTCAGTGCGTTTAATTTTATATGTTTTTTTAAATGTGAAAATGACTTTATCTGTCGGCGTAAAATTGGTAATCGTTATTATTAAAAAATTGGTATATTTTTTCGCGGTACCCTGCAACATACTAAATGGAATAAAAAATAGAAAATGACGAAAATGGCTATAATACAATTTCTTAATCCATAAATAATTCTTTAATTATAAAATCTTACTTAATTGGTCCACCAGAAAATATTGTAATTAAGCATATTTAACAATGTATTTTTCGTCTTTTAGACTGTTGAAAAAAATATCAACAATTTCATTGCTTTAACAGAACATTTATTCGACAACCAATCTCTTTTTCTCAGTGCGTTTAATTTTATATGTTTTTTTAAATGTGAAAATGACTTTATCTGTCGGCGTAAAATTGGTAATCGTTATTATTAAAAAATTGGTATATTTTTTCGCGGTACCCTGCAACATACTAAATGGAATAAAAAATAGAAAATGACGAAAATTGCTATAATACAATTTCATAGTCCATAAATAATTCGTTAATTATAAAATCTTACTTAATTAGTCCATCAGAAACTATTATTATTAAGCATATTTAACAATGTATTTTTCGTCTTTTAGACTGTTGAAAAAAATATCAACAATTTCATTGCTTTAACAGAACATTTATTCGACAACCAATCTCTTTTTCTCAGTGCGTTTAATTTTATATGTTTTTTTAAATGTGAAAATGACTTTATCTGTCGGCGTAAAATTGGTAATCGTTATTAGTAAAAAATTGGTATATTTTTTCGCGGTACCCTGCAACATACTAAATGGAATAAAAAATAGAAAATGACGAAAATTGCTATAATACAATTTCATAGTCCATAAATAATTCGTTAATTATAAAATCTTACTTAATTAGTCCATCAGAAAATATTATTATTAAGCATATTTAACAATGTATTTTTCGTCTTTTAGACTGTTGAAAAAAAAATCAACAATTTCATTGCTTTAACAGAACATTTATTCGACAACCAATCTCTTTTTCTCAGTGCGTTTAATTTTATATGTTTTTTTAAATGTGAAAATGACTTTATCTGTCGGCGTAAAATTGGTAATCGTTATTATTAAAAAATTGGTATATTTTTTGCGGTACCCTGCAACATACTAAATGGAATAAAAAATAGAAAATGACGAAAATGGCTATAATACAATTTCTTAATCCATAAATAATTCTTTAATTATAAAATCTTACTTAATTGGTCCATCAGAAACTATTATTATTAAGCATATTTAACAATGTATTTTTCGTCTTTTAGACTGTTGAAAAAAATATCAACAATTTCATTGCTTTAACAGAACATTTATTTGACAACCAATCTCTTTTTCTCAGTGCGTTTAATTTTATATGTTTTTTTAAATGTGAAAATGACTTTATCTGTCGGCGTAAAATTGGTAATCGTTATTATTAAAAAATTGGTATATTTTTTCGCGGTACCCTGCAACATACTAAATGGAATAAAAAATAGAAAATGACGAAAATGGCTATAATACAATTTCTTAATCCATAAATAATTCTTTAATTATAAAATCTTACTTAATTGGTCCACCAGAAAATATTGTAATTAAGCATATTTAACAATGTATTTTTCGTCTTTTAAACTGTTGAAAAAAAAATCAACAATTTCATTGCTTTAACAGAACATTTATTTGACAGCCTGTGACCATCGTATCGTGTTGAGCCAACCAATCTCTTTTTCTCAGTACGTTTAATTTTATATTTTTTTTTTTGGAATGTGAAAATGACTTTAGCTGTCGGTGTAAAGCCAGTAACCGTAAATATTAAAAAATTGGTATATTATTTCGCAGCGACCTGCAACATACTAAATGGAATAAAAAATAGAAAATGGCGAAAATGGCTATAATATAATTTTGCTTAAGCCCAGTAAAAATTATTAACAATTTCATAGTCCGTAAATAATTTGTTAATTATAAAATCTTACTTAATTGGTCCATCAGAAACTATTATTATTAAGCATATTTAACAATGTATTTTTCGTCTTTTAGACTGTTGAAAAAAAAATCAACAATTTCATTGCTTTAACAGAACATTTATTTGACAGCCTGTGACCATCGTATCGTGTTGAGCCAACCAATCTCTTTTTCTCAGTACGTTTAATTTTATATTTTTTTTTTTTTTTTGGAATGTGAAAATGACTTTAGCTGTCGGTGTAAAGCCAGTAACCGTAAATATTTAAAAATTGGTATATTATTTCGCAGCGACCTGCAACATACTAAATGGAATAAGAAATTGAAAATGACGAGAATGGCTCAGTTGTAATGCTCCCGGGTCTCAATACTGGTCCAGCACGCACCGTAATAATTGTCCCGTGGTATATCCGCGATAATAATGAACGTCCAAGAAATATTTCGTAAGTCCCTGTCCGTTTTACGCCTGTAAATTATGCGCAAACTATATTTATATATACGTACACGTCGCTGACACCGACGTCGTACAAATGTAGTATAAGTGTTTCACTTCGTCGTTTACCCGCACATGAGTTATAGGAATTGGGACGTGCATCCGCTTCCTTCGTTCGAACGGTCGCTACTTCCTCGAGAACTTTTCTTATATCGAAATACTTTTTTTCACAGGAAATACATCTTTTTACTAGGTTCAATTATCACCAATTTTTATTAATCATTCTCAGGACAATTTTACAAATGGCATATAATTACAATAAAAATTGCCGAATATTTGTTACCAACTTAAATAAATTTTCATTATAAAAATTTTCTTTTTATTGTTTTTTTGTTACATTTTTCTAGTATTAGACCATTTTTTTTTATTTAAAAAAAATTATTATTCATCATTTTTCAAATTGATACGAGCCATTTAAAAAAAAGTCAAACAATAAAATTTTATAAATTTGGCGAACTTACAAATATTTTTTGAACTTAATTAAAAGAACAAATATTTAAATAATATTTCGTATAATGAAAATTAAAAAATATTGTACTTTTCTTTTTTTAGAAGCCGAAATTTGAGTTGTAAAAATCAAACAATAAAATATTATAAATTTGGCGAACTTACAAATATTTTTTGAACTTAATTAAAAGAAAGAATATTTAAATAATATTTCGTATAATGAAAATTAAAAAATATTGTACTTTTCTTTTTTTAGATGCCGAAATTTGTGTTGTAAAACTAACAAAAGGTTGATGAAGAAGAAAAATGATGCTTCAGATTTCTTCGGTGCTTAAGTGTGTGTATATGGGGTGGTGAGAAAATAAGGAAAGCAACAATTTGTTTAAGGAAGATCCGGCGGTCCGGCAATCTTTAAGGTCTTTCGACGAAAAACCCGAGCGGCTTGGAAGAAATATATAGTATACAAGAAAAGAAGAGATATCCAGCGAGAAAGACCCCAAGTGACCGCGGAGTCCGTTCGTCTAATTGCACGCGACGGGCAAGTGGGTTAAGGGGTCTGCGCTTCAATTACGACCAGTTTCATAATTTTTTAATTGGCCAACCGGCCGGCCAGTACCCGACTGGGTCCTCACCAGGACTTGACTGCGCACCGTCAGTGATTTCTTTAATTACAGACGACGACAACGACCACCTCACGCTTTCTCCGTTGTCGTTTGTAGAATTAAATGCATTAGGATTGTAGGGTTCGTTCGGGGGAACGTCATTGTCATTGTAGAAAATGTGGATCTGGATTAAAGAAATCGATGTTAAGTAAAATTAACCAATTAACCGCCAACATAGCAACATTTGATAAATTAAAAGTTTGCCTATTTTTTAAAATCGTTTTTAAAATTTTTAACTAAGAATTCCGAAAAAATCGATGATTAGTAGAATTCCAATAGAAGTTTATTCTATGTTTTAGTTTTACTGAAAATGTAAAAAAGAGAATTTTTCAAAGGCGAAGAATAGTTGAAAAACCATTTTTCCACTATTTTTGTCATTATATCATTATTTTCATATTTCAGAAATATTTTTATTTATTTTTTAATAGACTTTTCACTTCTCAAATGTTAGTCAATGACAAATGATTTTTTTCTTTTCGTATTTCCATATATGCAAAAAAATGATCATCTTTTCGTGAATTATAACTCGTCATTATCTAAATATTTTCAGCTCATTATTGCAACTATGAATAGAACGAAAAAAATTAAAAAATCACGTTAAAAAGTTTTGAAACCGATATTCCAATAATTTTCTGTGATGAAATATACTTAATAACGGAAATGATGTACAAAAGTCAATATCTTGAAAAAAAAGAATCGCAGCCTCAATAAATATTCTTCCTCTTTTTAAACAAATATTATCAACAACAAACAAAGAATTAATTTTTTTGTTAAAAAAAATGTTTAGACATTTTGTCATTCAAATTATCGTGGATATTATGTTTAAAAAAAGTAATATTGCGTTATTTGTTAAATAAATAAGCAAATAGTGAGTGTTTGAAAATAATGGAACGATTAATAAGTTTACACGGAAATGATGTCCAAAAGTCAATAACTATTCTTCTTTTTTAAATCAAATATTGTCAACAAAAACAGATTTTTTTTAATGTTAAAAAAATGCTTAGACATTTCATCGTTCAAATTTTCGTGGAGGGTATTTAAAAAAAAAACAAGTAATATTTCATTATTTGTTAAATAAATAAACAAATAATCGGAAATAGAAAATAATGTAATGATTAAATCTCTAGCAAATAGTGAGTGTTTGAAAATAATGGAACGATTAATAAGTTTACACGGAAATGATGTCCAAAAGTCAATAACTATTTTTCTTTTTTAAATCAAATATTGTCAACAAAAACAGATTTTTTTTAATGTTAAAAAAATGCTTAGACATTTCATCGTTCAAATTTTCGTGGACAGTATTTAAAAAAAAGAACAAGTAATATTTCATTATTTGTTAAATAAATAAACAAATAATCGGAGATGGAAAATAATGTAATGATTAAATCTCTAGCAAATAGTGAGTGTTTGAAAATAATGGAACGATTAATAAGTTTACACGGAAATGATGTCCAAAAGTCAATAACTATTCTTCTTTTTTTTAACAAATATTGTCAACAAAAAAAAGATTTTCTTATTAATGTTAAAAAAATGCTTAGACATTTCATCGTTCAAATTTTCGTGGAGGGTATTTAAAAAAAAACAAGTAATATTTAATTATTTGTTAAATAAATAAACAAATAGTCGGAGATGGAAAATAATGTAATGATTAAATCTCTAGCAAATAGTGAGTGTTTGAAAATAATGAAACGATTAATAAGTTTACACGGAAATGATGTCCAAAAGTCAATAACTATTTTTCTTTTTTAAATCAAATATTGTCAACAAAAACAGATTTTTTTTAATGTTAAAAAAATGCTTAGACATTTCATCGTTCAAATTTTCGTGGAGGGTATTTAAAAAAAAACAAGTAATATTTAATTATTTGTTAAATAAATAAACAAATAGTCGTGGATGGAAAATAATGTAATGAGTAAATCTTTACTCACTACGAATCCCACGATTTTCCTGGGCCAACGTAACGCAAGGTTACCGACTCAGTAACTGAGATCTCCCGGCGAGTGCAAGAAAACGTTCTCGCTCGAGTCGATCGCGATTAGTCACCCCGTACGCCGCCGGGTTCCAGGGACTCTGCACACACAGCGGCAGTATAAACAGAGAACAGCAACCGGAGGCAGAGATCGTACGGCGCACGGCGCGAGTAACGGCGATTCCAGAGCCCGGCCCGCGCAGAGCTCTCGCGCGCGCAAAGTCCCTCGACCCTCGGAGAAAGTACCGAACGTCGGCGAACGGGTTCCCTTCCACTGGGTCAAGGCTGGCTAGCCGCTCGCGCGAGCGAGTAGCTGCTATACCCAAGAGTTCGCTCTACTCCACTCGCTCTTGGGGCGCGTGAACCGCAGGTATATACGTCCGAAGCAAAACGCACCCTGCAGCTAATTCGATATATATATATCAATAACTTTTGCAATAAAATAATGAAATATAGACTGCAATAAAATTAATTTGCATAATTCTCTCATTACTTAAGGAAAAAGCGATTTGTTCGTTCGTTTGCATTTTTTATTTTTTTTTTTTGCTATTTTAATTTAAGGGATCTTTTCAGTGTGAAAAAAAAATATCGATTTTTTTTCTTCGTCTTATCCATTCGGTCAAAAACATTCTCTCAAATTTTTAAAGCGAAATTCGAAATACTTCGATGGCATACTTTATGGACCTGACATCGCCGAATAGTCGTAACCATTTAGGTATATGAAATTTCTACACTCGAAACTTTAAACGCGTTTTTCTCGAAACGACATTTTTCAAAACGGTGGACATTCTCCAGGGAACAGTTTTCAAGCGATCGTTTTCAAATTTTAGGAAAACATTCTTCACGCTACTCTCTATCGTGTTGTGGAAGCTGTTTTTTTTTAAATCTTCCCATTTTTTTAAAAGAAAAACTGTCGAAAAAAACGGTTACATTCGGTACTTTTTGTTCAAACCGCCGCCATTTTGTCAATTTTCATTTAAAAAGGATGCAAAGTAGAACCTTGCACATTGCTTCCTCGTTATTTTTCGCTTTTTACAAAGCTTACTCTCTGAGGAAGCAAAAAAGTATGTTATTCAATTTTGGCTTCCTGATAGAGGAAGATTTGTAAAAAGCGAAAAATAATGAGGAAGCAATGTGCAAGGTTCTACTTTGCATCCTTTTTTAAATTAGATAAATAAACATGTTATGAATTCGCTTTTCTATTTCGTTATTCCGTTATTTCGTTAGTATTAGAGCGTTTCCGAAAGTAAATGTGATAACGTATATTATTAAAAATAATTCAACATTCCATAAAATCACAAATTTCATACCGTTTGTCACTAAATTACACATATATAATGGCTGAATATTGTTTCATTTATATACAAAATTTGAGCTCGCTATCTCACGTTTTGCAAAAGTTACAATTAATTTCTTTTTTAACTTGGCGTCGAGTCGCTACCGCGACTCTTGATAGAGCGATAATGTCAATTTTTTGAACAATTCAAAATTCCATAAAATCTGAACCACTTTACCGATTCAAGCCAAATTCAATACCAAACAGCATTGAGTGCACCTACTCTTATAACCAAGTATTTAGCAAAATAGACTAAATTTTACGAAAGTTAGAGCGACCACGTCCTTTTTTCAAAAAATTCAAAACGACATAAAATCGAAATTTTCGCATAGATTTTGTCGAAAATTGCTACAGTTGAAGAGGGTCTGGACGTTTTGGACGATTCTAAGTGTCCTGACATAAAAATCGCGAAAATTTTTTTTTTCATGAAAACAAAGCTTTCTCTGTGAGGAAGCAAAAAAGCCTCCATAGTGCGATAGCCAATCGCATACTAATTAATAATCCTTTGAGTTTTTTTTTTAGATCAAATTTGCGACCCCTAGGATGTCCACCATGAGCTATCTTTTTTATCAACATTATTTTCAACAATTAAAAAAAATATTTAAACAATAAAAAACGTCTTATAAAAAATCATTTTCTGTCATTCATGATTACCTTAATATGTCATAAAAATTTCAGATTAATCGGCGTATAGTAACCGTCCGCAAAAAAATCGTGAAAATAGGTTATTTTTCGGGCCGTCACACTGGAAAGATCCCTTAAAGAAAATTTTATAGAAAAAAATTACTCCGTGTCACTCAAATTTAAAGGAAATTGCATAGGGAAAAAAAGTGCGACATGCAGTTGATTGGAAATTAATTTTGCTCGACATTTGTAAAAATTTCCAAGTGCTCGCACTACTCCACTCGCTCTTGGGGCGCGTGAACCGCAGGTATATACGTCCGAAGCAAAACGCACCCTGCAGCTAATTCGATATATATATATCAATAACTTTTGCAATAAAATAATGAAATATAGACTGCAATAAAATTAATTTGCATAATTCTCTCATTACTTAGGGAAAAAGCGATTTGTTCGTTCGTTTGCATTTTTTATTTTTATTTTTTTGCTATTTTAATTTAAGGGATCTTTCCAGTGTGAAAAAAAAATATCGATTTTTTTTCTTCGTCTTATCCATTCGGTCAAAAACATTCTCTCAAATTTTTAAAGCGAAATTCGAAATACTTCGATGACATACTTTATGGACCTGGCATCGCCGATTAGTCGTAACAATTTAGGTATATGAAATTTCTACACTCAAAACTTTAAAGGCGTTTTTCTCGAAACGACATTTTTCAAAACGGTGGAACAGTTTTCAAGCGATCGTTTTCAAATTTTAGGAGAACATTCTTCACGCTACTCTCTATCGTGCTATGGAAGCTTTTTTTAAAAATCTTCCCATTTTTTAAAACGAAAAACTGTCGAAAAAAACGGCTAAAATCGGTACTTTTTGTTCAAACCGCCGCCATTTTGTCAATTTTGATTTAAAAAAAAATCTCCACAGCGCGATAGCCAATCTCATACTAATTAATAATCCTTTGAGTGTTTTTTTAGATCAAATTTGCGACCTCTAGGATGTCCACCATGAAGCTATCTTTTTTATCAACATTATTTTCAACAATTAGAAAAAATATTTAAACAATAAAAAACGTCTTATAAAAAATCATTTTGTGTCATTCATGATTACCTTAATATGTCATAAAAATTTGAGATTGATCGGCGTATAGTAACCGTCCGCAAAAAAATCGTGAAAATAGGTTATTTTTCGGGCCGTCACACTGGAAAGATCCCTTAATGAAAATTTTATAGAAAAAAATTACTCCGTGTCACTCAAATTTAAAGGAAATTGCATAGGGAAAAAAAGTGTGACATGCAGTTGATTGGAAATTAA
This sequence comes from Ephialtes manifestator, assembly GCA_963970395.1. NCBI lineage: Eukaryota > Metazoa > Arthropoda > Insecta > Hymenoptera > Ichneumonidae > Ephialtes > Ephialtes manifestator. The sequence continues at coordinate 35,755,444 of OZ019970.1, forward strand.
TTTTGCTCGACATTTGTAAAAATTTCCAAGTGCTCGCACTACTCCACTCGCTCTTGGGGCGCGTGAACCGCAGGTATATACGTCCGAAGCAAAACGCACCCTGCAGCTAATTCGATATATATATATCAATAACTTTTGCAATAAAATAATGAAATATAGACTGCAATAAAATTAATTTGCATAATTCTCTCATTACTTAAGGAAAAAGCGATTTGTTCGTTCGTTTGCATTTTTTTTTTTTTTTTTTGCTATTTTAATTTAAGGGATCTTTCCAGTGTGAAAAAAAATATCGATTTTTTTTCTTCGTTTTATCCATTGGTCAGAAACATCCTCTCAAATTTTTAAAGCGAAATTCGAAATACTTCGATGACATACTTTATGGACCTGGCATCGCCGATTAGTCGTAACAATTTAGGTATATGGAATTTCTACACTCGAAACTTTAAAGGCGTTTTTCTCGAAACGACATTTTTCAAAACGGTGGACATTCTTCAGGGAACAGTTTTCAAGCGATCGTTTTCAAATTTTAGGAGAACATTCTTCACGCTACTCTCTATCGTGCTATGGAAGCTTTTTTTAAAAATCTTCCCATTTTTTTAAACGAAAAACTGTCGAAAAAAACGGCTAAAATCGGTACTTTTTGTTCAAACCGCCGACATTTTGTCAATTTTGATTTTAAAAAAAGCCTCCATAGCGCGATAGCCAATTGCATACTAATTAATATTCCTTTGAGTTTTTTTTTTTAGATCAAATTTGCGACCCCTAGGATGTCCTCCATGAAGCTATCTTTTTTATCAACATTATTTTCAACAATTAAAAAAAAAAATTTAAACATTAAAAAACGTCTTATAAAAAATAATTTTCTGTCATTCATGATTACCTTAATATGTCATAAAAATTTGAGATTGATCGGCGTATAGTAACCGTCCGCAAAAAAATCGTGAAAATAGGTTATTTTTCGGGCCGTCACACTGAAAAGATCCCTTAAGGTAGTATGAGCACCAACCTCACGGTCAGAGAGAAAAGTGATTTTTTAATATGCTATAGAATAGGTTCAGAGGATGCTGTCTGTAAAATTTCAAACCATTTTACCGACCATTTACAATAATAGTTAATGTGCAAAATTGGGAAATTTAGTACATGTTATATACGGAGATTGCCCTGATAACACTTTGAGACCGAAATAACCATTCTTCAAATCCAGACACCTCCGTAAATAAAAGCTCGAAATACCGAAAAAACTGCTACGAACACGTACGTCCCTTAAAAAATATATGTTACCGAATATTTCGAATAGATATCATCGATTAAATTGACGAGTTTTCGCGAACCGGCATCAAACTGCCGGAAAACAGTTGACTATAGCGTAGCGACGCGTTCCTTGATTGGCCAAATGGCGGCCGGCTGGACAATCTGAGTCAAATGACACTCTTATTTAAACTACTACCGTTTTATAAATATACACACCTTATCATCACACACTTCATAATTTTTCTCTCTTTGTATTGTGATTTTTAAAACAGCGAAATGTGTGATACTTCGCTTTTTCCCCGTAATAAAAAATATGGACTTTCTATTGACTAGGTATTCCGCTCATACTACCTTAAAGAAAATTTTATAGAAAAAAATGACTCCGTGTCATTCAAATTTAAAGGAAATTGCATAGGGAAAAAAAGTGCGACATGCAGTTGATTGGAAATTAATTTTGCTCGACTTTTGTAAAAATGTCCAAGTGCACGCACTACTCCACTCGCTCTTCACAAGCAAAATGCACCCTGCAGCTAATTTGATATATATATATATATATATATATATATATCGATTACTTTTGCAATAAAATAATGAAACATATACTGCAATAAAATAAATTTGCATAATTCTCCCATTATTTAGGGAAAAAAGAGATTTGTTCGTTTCAGGAGTACAATAAAGCTCCATAATCTTTTTTATTAAACATTTATCGTAGTAATTATTTGCAGCTTTTATTTTAAAAATGTTTCAATTTAAAGGAAATTTTATAGAAAAAAATGACTCCGTGTCATTCAAATTTAAAGGAAATTGCATAGGGAAAAAAAGTGCGACATGCAGTTGATTGGAAATTAATTTTGCTCGACATTTGTAAAAATGTCCAAGTGCACGCACTACTCCACTCGCTCTTCACAAGCAAAATGCACCCTGCAGCTAATTTGATATATATATATATATATATATATATATATATATATATATCGATCACTTTTGCAATAAAATAATGAAACATATACTGCAATAAAATAAATTTGCATAATTCTCCCATTACTTAGGGAAAAAAGAGATTTGTTCGTTTCAGGAGTACAATAAAGCTCCATAATCTTTTTTCTTAAACATTTATCGTAGTAATTATTTGCAGCTTTTATTTTTAAAATGTTTCAATTTAAAGGAAATTTTATAGAAAAAAATGACTCCCAGTCATTCAAATTTAAAGGCAATTGCATAGAAAAAGAAAGTGCGACATGCAATTGATTGGAAATTAGTTTTGCTCACAATCACTAAAATTTGTAAAAGTGTCCAAGCGCGTGAACCGCAGGTATATACGTCCTAAGCAAAATGCACCCTGCAGCTAATTCGATATACTTATCAATCACTGTTGCAATAAAATAATGAAATATGTATTGCAATAAAATAAATTTGCATAATTCTCCCATTACTTAGGGAAAAAGAGATTTGTTCGTTTCAGGAGTATAATAAAGCTCCATAATCTTATTTCGTAAAAATGTATCATAGTAATTATTTAGCAACAATTATTTGCAGGCTTACAAAAAAATCATTCGATTTAATAATACATTACGTTACAAGGGAGGGAAGAGCAACTTTTCACCGAAGGCGAAGTTTGATTCACACTTTTCTCCCGACTTCGTTAAAAAATAACCACATTTCGTGTGGTTAAGACGACACGCATGCGCAGTACGATTTTTATTACTCTCGCTGGGCAGAAATGAGCTGCTTCCCTCCCGAGGGAGGTAATGAAAGCGAACTGCGCATGCGTACGTTATTCGTAACGAATGAGCGATTTCCCGCCCGCGTTGTGGGCACGAAATGGGTTTATTTTAGCGGAGTCGGAAGAAAAGAAAATTTTACAGGCAGCAACAAATCAATTTTATTGGGAAACGAATTTTGAATAACAATTTTGTATCTACAAATTTTATACATTTTCTTCGTCAATCTTTATTCTGACACGTTTCTATCTGCTATTAGTTTTTTGTTTTCGTTGTCTTTTTTTCATCTCTTCAGCTGCAAGAAGAGTTTTAACTGTAAAATGTAGTTAATACTTATGCGTTAGTCATTGATGTTTTTTTTCCTACGATTCTGAAACGTACTGTAAATAGGGTTGAGTATCCACTTAAGGATTCGCTAATTAGTGCACAAATAAGTATAATTATCGGTTATTAAGTTCCTCCTGTCATTTTTCCCAAACAAAACTAATGGCTAGTAATTATTTATATACTGTCTAATTAGCCGATTCTTAAGGTGATACTTAAAATCATTTGCGCTGATGTTTTAAAGTTGAAAGTCTTTCTAAAGTTGTAGAGAAATTTATATACTAAAATTTCATTTATTTATAAGCTGTCGCTTCAAGAGACAAATTTATTTTAGCAAAAAGACGTAAAATCTCGTTGAGATCTCGTTTAATGTCTGCCCTTAAGACATATAATTATAAATTATTTTGTAAACTTTCCTCTTTACATTAATACCAAAAAATTATAATTTATCCTCGTCACGCGTCAATTTCCAGACGTGTAGGTCAACAAAAAATTGGAACGAACGTCTTTAAGGAGTCGTATTTAAGGAGATGCTCGCGATCGCCATGGGCGAGGCTTAATTGGTGAAAATTCCATCTTCCTGACGAGACGAAAATGGACGAGCCTCGTTCGTATCGCTCCTGTTCGCTGCTTCAGTTAATACATAATTATATCTTCCAAACCGGAAACTCGTTTTCGAACATCGTTCTCCTTCCCATTTCTCAAATACATGCGGATGTCGTTTCGACTTTACAAATTGTAAGACTCTGCGAAGCCGTTGCCTTCAACACTGAAGAATTTCCCTCGAATTCTTAAGAAAATTCTTCAAACTGGAATGTCTTTTCTCCATCGAAGAATTCAGAGAGCTCTCATTTTAGTTTTCGTTTTTCCAATCACCCATCATTTTTTTTTTGTTCGACGCTCTCACTTTTGATACGAAAAAAGGTACGAACATTTTTTTTTTTTTTTAATTTTCCGCAATGGGATATTTTATAGCAGATACAAGTTTATTAATTGGGAATTGATCAAAATATAAATATGACCGCAGCTGTTGGAAAGACGATTTGTATTTTTGTACTAGTTTTACTTGTTTTATAAAATTTTATCATTTTTTATTCGGTATTTCGACAAATCCACAATTTTTTTTTCTTTTGTAATACCTGCAAATGTAAAAAACTTTTATGATTAATTTTGAAAGTAAGAAAAAGATTTTGTACATTTGACGAAATTATAACAACAAAAATTGTAAGATTGTCGAGTTTGCAAAAACAAATTGTTAAATCAAGAGTGACAAAGTGATTATTTAAATTCACAAAAAATACTTTCTTGTTTGAAAAAAAAAAACGAATATTAGCTTTTAACGGCAAAAATATATTTTTTATTTCATATTAGATTATATCAAAATATATAAGTGATACAGGAACAAAAGTATTGTTCAATATAAATAATTATAATAATAATTGTAAGAATTATAATTATAAGAAACGAAATCTAACAAAATTATATATCGGATATTATCGGTAGAATCGGCAAGGTAGAATTTGAAGCATCCGAAGTATGATAAGGACCCTCTCGTTTTCTTTTGCTTTCTATGAATCGGATATTTAAACACAAAAATCCGAGTTTTTCATTTCACGCCCGTATTTTCGAACCCGTTTAAACGCAAAAAACCCAATTTTTCGTTGTACGCCCGCAAGTTGTAAAATCGATTTTTACGCACAGTGTTGAAAAAAGTAACACTTTACACCCGGAATATCGAGGTGTAAAATCGATTTTTACGCACAGTGTTGAAAAAAGTAGCACTTTACACCCGGAATATCGAGGTGTAAAATCGATTTTTACGCACAGTGTTGAAAAAAGTAGCACTTTACACCCGGAATATCGAGGTGTAAAATCGATTTTTACGCACAGTGTTGAAAAAAGTAACACTTTACACCCGGAATATCGAGGTGTAAAATCGAATTTTACGCACAGTGTTGAAAAAAGTAGCACTTTACACCCGGAATATCGAGGTGTAAAATTGCATTTTACACACACTATTGCAAAAAAATATTGCAGTCGATATGGATTCGGGTTAAGAGTTGTAAATAACGTAAAACAAGGATGCAAGGTTCTACTTTGCATCCTTGTTGTATTTTATACTTATATTCTGATGTTTTACAAAATGCAGAGTGAGACCAGTAAATTTTTTAAAACTTCAAAATAACGTAAAATCCGAACCGCTTTACCGATCATCACCAAATTTGATATGTAGCAGGGCTGAATGTTATTGTTCCAGTGCAAGAAATTTCAGTTAATTTGATGAAATTTTATCTGAATTAGAGCAAAACCAAAATTTTTCGAAAAATTCAAAATATCGTAAAAAACCGAACCGCTTTGCAGATTTCGCCCAAATTCAATATCAAAGCTCGCATTACTATGTTCCATTTTTATACGAAGTTTCAGCCCGATAGCTAAAAATTCGTTCCAGCTAGACTATTTACGTACTTTTTTCAAAATTTAAAAATTCTTATAAAAATGAAATGTTCCAATCGATTTTTCCGAAATTTATACCAATTAAAGATTAGGCAGTACTGTACATGTTGTTTAAATTTAAGCTGATTCGGTCGAATAGTTTAAAAGTTACACGTAAATGAATTTTTGGCCTTTCATCACACACATACATACATCCGGACAATTTTTCTAAACCACTTTTCTGGACGTTTTACACCATTCTGAATAATCTGACATAAAAATCTCGAAATTTGTATTTTTTCCATGAAAACAAAGCTTCCTCTATGAGGAAGCAAAACATGAGAAACAAAAAGCGTGAATGTGACGCTAAAGAACAAGAAACAGAAGAGGACGAGGATGAGAAATCGCAAGAGGGCATGAGGGAATACTTCTTGGCGCGGCTCTTGGAAATTATCGTGCAAATGAAGCGATAAAGTCGAGCGGCAACCCATCATTAAGGCTTATAAAGCCGATCGTTAAATTTGACCAATTCCATACCGTGTTCTCTCCTGCTATACATACATCGCATTATATACATCGTATATATGTAGTACATATATATATATATAAACATATGTATGTACACGAGAGCGACCTCGTATTTACGTATACCAGAGAGTCCTTAAGCACTCAGACTCACTCACGTACTGACGTCCGTCCAATCGGCCCCAGAGATTCTCTGGTGAACGAAGAGGAATACCATACCGTATACTCAACTCGATTCTCCGACATGGTGGCTGCTGTTGCTGCTGTTGATGCTGTTGATGTTGCTCGTGCTGATTGACTCGAATCACCCGGCGTAACTACCTACTACACCTCGGCATCACGTACCTGAGAGAGAGAGAGAGAGAGAGAGAGAGAGAGAGAGAGAGAGAAAGAGAAAGAGAGTTCAATGCTAGTGAGCATGACAGAGATCTATCAAGGGGGTCTGCAGACGAATGACTAACACAACGCATTTACATTTATGTTTTCGATTGCGAGGGTTTTTATTATCATTTTCTTTTTTTTTTTTTTTTTGTAAGTTTCTTAAGACTTGTGTGCGTGTTGAGTTTACTGTTTTCGGGTGGAACGAAACGACCGAAAATTAGAGGCTTCCGAAATATGATTACTTCTTTCTTGCTGATGTTGTTGGCTTTATCTTCTTTTACTTCTTCTGTGTGGAGACCACTTCCTGGGTGGCTATTTTTGGAACAGAATTGTGTCAAATAAAAAACAATTTGGGAAGTTTAAAAATGAAGTTTACCAGAATTTTGATGACTTTTTTCATTTGTTGTTTTGGTTATACTTCGATTATACGTATACAACGCATTTATATTTATGTTTTCGATTGGGAGGTTTTTTTTTGCAAGTTTCTTAAGACTTATGTTGAGTTTACTGTTTTCGAGTCAAATGAAACAACCGAAAATTCAAGGCTTCCGAAATTTGATTTCTTTTTTCTTGCTGTTGTTGGCTTTATCTTCTTTTACTTCTTCTGTGTGGAGGCCACGTCCTGGGTGGCTATTTTTGGAACAGAATTGTGTGAAATAAAAAACAATTTGGGAATTTTAAAAAATGAAGTTTACCAAAATTTAAATGGCTTTTTTCATTTGTTTCTTTGGTTATACTTCGATTATACATATACAACATTTGGAACAGAATTGGGTTGAATAAAAAAAACACTTTGTGAATTTGGAAAAATGAGGCCTACCAAAATTTAATTGCCATTTTTCCTATTTTTCTTTCGTTTTTTTTTGTCTTATTAAGTTTTCGATGTTGGCTTTATCTTCTTTTACTTCTTCTGTGTGGAGGCCACTTTCTGGGTGGCTATTTTTGGAACTGAATTGTGACAAATAAAAAACAATTTGAAGTCTACGAAATGAAGTCTACGAAAATTTAAATGCCTTTTTTCATTTTTTTTCTTTGGTTATACTTCGATTATACATATACAACGCATTTACAGTTATGTTTTCGATTGCGAGGGTTTTTTTTTGCAAGTTTCTTGAGACGTGTATGTGTGTTGAGTTTATTGTTTTCGAGTCGAATGAAACGACCGAAAATAAGAGGCTTTCAAAATATGATTACTTTCTTCTTCCTGATGCTGTTGGCTTTATCTTCTTTAACTTCTTCTGCACCGAGAGAAAAAGTGTAATTGATTCACGGAAATCTTTGCCAATGAAATGAAATACTTGAATTTCACTACTATCTTTTCTTTGAATGATCTCAAAATCAATGAAAAGTAGTGACATTGATTCGAAGAAACATTTCTTTAAACCAATGAACGTTTTTCATTGATTTCAAAGATATCGTCTCTGATTCAATGAAACCTTCATCTTACCACCTCAAAATTTCGAAACTTATTTTTTCCTGAAGTACGTGGCAGATAGAGTACAAATTTTGTGAGTATGTAAAGAAGTACGGCAAAAATAAGCTAAACTTCTGGCTCCTCGAAACTCGAAGCCGTTCGTTCGGGAGAACCGGAAAACAAAAAGTGAGGTTAGGTGTGAGAGAGGGATCAATGAAAACGTTTCTTTGAACCAATGAAAACGTCTCTTTAAAACAATGAAACTGTTTCTTTATTATATGCTCACTAAGTAAATCTTTATTTACAGGCAATGAAATGTTCTCTTCGAAATTCAAATGCACTATTTCATTGAAATCAATGAAAAAAAAATCAATCCACCCATTTCTTTGGCGTCAATGAAATCTTTTCTCTCGATGTGTGTGGAGGCCACTCCCCCACATGGAAATAGAAATATAGGCACGATATATTCGACATGTAGAACTTTTTGGCGCTAAACGTATATGAAATATATTTTACATATATTCTATATATATATCTCATATATTTTGCATGTATTTTAGCACACATATATGCAGAATATATGCAGCATATAGAACTTTTTGGCGCCATATACTTAACATATATGTTACATATGGGTCATTCCACGGGATTTCGCACAAAAAAAAACCCGACCGACTCCAATTTTCGCCTAATTTTTTTATATTGTTGACTATGTCAAACGGTGCATCTGTGAATTTTTTGAGAATTTTATTCTTATATTTCGACGAGCCATAAAATAAAAGGTGAAAAAAATGAAAAAAAATCTGACGTCAAGTGGAATAATGATATCGACAAAAATAACTAAGTCAAAATTTTCGTAATTCAACACAGTTTACGGTAAAAATAATCAAAATAAAAAATAAACATAACTTCTATTTTATTTATGTCTTCTACCAAGAAAAGGTACCATTTCGCTAATTTGGCCCCCTCCGATTTCAATACAAAAAATCACGAATATACTACATGGAGTCCCAAACATTTTAAGCACAAACCCAAGATGGAGAACGCATTTTACCCATTTTTAAAAAAATATTTCGGGTAATTGATTTTTTAAATTTTCTTCCAATCTTCTGCGTATTTTTTTATGTAATTGGTAATATTACAAGGAGCTTATGTGATTTTTTTCATAATTTTATATGTAGATGTATTCGATTCATTAAATGTAATCGAATTACAAATTTAAAAAATTGTATTTTCGTTGCGTCTTTTACAAAAAAAGGTACCATTTCACTTATATGGACCTCTCCGATTAAGTTAAAAAAATAACAAAATTACTATATGCCTCAGGCGTATCTCGCGACGCTAGCGCTCGAGCGGCCACTGCGTGCGTAACGAGACGATCAGCTGATCGCACGCCCCAGGCGTACCCCAGGCGAATCTCGCGACGCCAGCGCTCGAGCGGCCACTGAGTGAGTAAGAAAGCGATCGGCTGATCGCTTTCTTTTTTTAAAATTTTTCAAATTTGTAATTCGATTACATTTAATGAATCGAATACATCTACATATAAAATTATGAAAAAAATCACATAAGCTCCTTTTAATATTACCAATTACATAAAAAAATACGCAGAAGATTGGAAGAAAATTAAAAAAATCAATTACCCGAAATATTTTTTTTAAAATGGGTTAAATGCGTTCTCCATCTTGGGCTTGTGCTTAAAATGTTTGGGACTCCATGTAGTATATTCGTGATTTTTTGTATTGAAATCGGAGGGGGCCAAATTAGCGAAATGGTACCTTTTCTTGGTAGAAGACATAAATAAAATAGAAGTTATGTTTATTTTTTATTTTGATTATTTTTACCGTAAACTGTGTTGAATTACGAAAATTTTGACCTAGTTATTTTTGTCGATATCATTATTCCATTTGACGTCAGAATTTTTTTCATTTTTTTCACCTTTTATTTTATGGCTCGTCGAAACATAAGAATAAAATTCTCAAAAAATTCACAGATGCTCCGTTTGACATAGTCAACAATATAAAAAAATTAGGCGAAAATTGGAGTCGGTCGGGTTTTTTTTTGTGCGAAATCCCGTGGAATGACCCATATATATTTTTCTATGTGGGCCTGGGTGGCTATTTTTGGAACAGAATTGGGTTGAATGAAAAATACTTTGTGAATTGCAAAAAATGAGATCTACGAAAATTTACTTGCCATTTTTCCTGTTTTTCATTGGGTAATTTTTTTTTTTTTGCAAATTCTTGATACTTTGTATTGAGTTTACCGTTTCGCGCCGATGAAACGACCGAAAATTAGGGGCTTCCGAAATATGATTACTTTCTTCTTCCTGCTGTTGGCTTTATCTTCTTTTACTTCTTCTATAGAGGCCACTTCCTGGGTGATTATTTTTGGAACAGAATTGTGTCGAATAAAAAAAACTTTGTGAATTGTAAAAAATGAAGTCTACCAAAATTCAATCGCCTTTTTCCTATTTTTCTTTGGTTATATTTTGATTGTTTAAACAATCGCGTTGAGTTTACACTCAACGCATTTACACCAAGAGACGCGATAGCGTCTCGACTCCAAATATTAAAAAAGAATCTTATGTTCTCGATTGCACGTTTTTTTTCAGTTTCTTGATACTTGTGTGTTGAGTTTAATGTTTGACTTCTGAAATATGATTCCTTTCTTCTACCTGCTTGTGTTTATCTTCTTTTACTTCTTCTATAGATGCCACTTCCTGGGTGGCTATTTTTGTAACAGAATTGTGTCAAATAAAAAACATTTTGTGAATTTAAAAAATGAAGTCTACCAAAATTAAATATCTTTTTTCATTTTTTTTTCTTTGGATATACTTCGATTATATGCATACAATGCATTTACATTTATTTTTTGATTGTACAGTTTTTTTCAAGCTTCTTGATACTTGTGGCTTGAGTTTACTGTTTCGAGCCAATGAAACGACCGAAAATTAGGGGCTTCCGAAATATGATTACTTTCTTCTTCCTGTTTGTCTTCATCTTCTTTTCCTTCCTCTACCGAGAACAGAATCTCTTGATTGGATATTTTTTAGTACATCATTGTGACGATGGAGTTACATTTACCTCATATTGATGTCATGCTATTATCGTGGAATTGGATTATTACAATGGAACGGTTGAAAAATCAAGTCTTCCAAAATATAATTGCCTTTTTCCTTCGTTTCTTCCTCTTGGCTAGTAATTAGCTCATCACTACACAAAGAAAAATAATAATCATCGAATAACATTTTTTTTCACTAACATCAAATTAAATTAAAAAATTAAATCACTAACATCAATAAAAAAAATATCAATATTTAGATATTTTTCACTAATATCTAAAAAATTTGCTGTGACAGCAAAAAAAAAAAAGAAGTTGGTCCATCAAATAATATCACTGTGTAATTATTATTCTCTATAAAAAAAACCATATTTTTCATAAAAAATCTGACATCCGAATGACGAACAAATTTATATTTATCTTTCAATTGCACAGCAATTTATTTCCAAGTTTTTTGTTACTCATTTTTTGAATTTACTGTTTTAACCCAATGAAACGACCGAAAATTAGGGTGTTGTGAAGTATGATTGCTTTCCTCTTCCTGTTTTTCTTCATCTTCTTCTGTGAAGGGGCAAACTTCCTGGGTGGTTATTTTTGGAACAGAATTACGTCGAGAAAATAAAAATCATGCTTTTATGATCCACAGTGGAAATACATTTATGTTGATGTTGTACTATTATTGTGGTTCATTGCAATGGAACGGTTGAAAAATAAGATCTACCAAAAGGTAATTGCCTTTTTCCTCGTTTTCTTCCTTTGGTTTCATCTTCTTGGTTATACTCGTAATTCCAGCATCCCGAATCGCTGTAACGGTAATGTTCGGATTCATTTAGATTTCGATGGCGCAATTTCCTTCAACGACTCTTGATTTCCTGTTGTATTTAATGTACAAGGTGTAATGCGACTTTAAGTACGAAATTATTTTAGTGTTTTCAAACGATTTAAAGCTGAATTTATGATCTGGTTAACTGTTTATTTATCGGAGACTTCGTTAGTGACCTATAAAGGTGGACTTGGAATTTAAGGCGGTCTCAGCCTCGATGACCTTAACCCTTCAACGGCCAAGCCCCTTTTCCAATAAAATTTATTTTTATTCACTCTTCAGGAACTTAATAAAAAATCCTTTTTCCATATTTACCTGTAAATGCGTTCAGAAATAAAAGAAGTAGAATACTTTCCTACAAAAAATTCACTATTTCTCCATTTTTTCTAGAATTTTAGAATTCAAATTGAAAAAAATATCCTTAAATAAAAGTTTTTCCAAAAATTCCATATAATTTTCAAATTTTACAAATCTCATCACGAAAAATATCCAAATTCTTTAGTAAAGTTTTCTACTGTATCGATGAAAGATTCTGCATCGTTTCAAATTGTTTTAAGACGAATGAAGACATTAGTGAAGATATTATTACGAAGAGCTAAAACTTTCTTTTATTCCATTTTTCTTTTAGTGCCAAAAAAGTCAGTGATGAAAGAAAACTGTATTCACCGGCTTTCTTTAGTAAAGTTTTCTACTGTATCGATGAAAGATTCTGCATCGTTTCAAATTGTTTTAAGACGAATGAAGACATTAGTGAAGATATTATTACGAAGAGCTAAAACTTTCTTTTATTCCATTTTTCTTTTAGTGCCAAAAAAGTCAGTGATGAAAGAAAACTGTATTCACCGGCTTCGGGGTTAAAGGCTCCATCAGCAGTACCGTTTACCTTACTGCGGTTTGGACTCACCGCAATGCAAATAAGCAAAAAAGGAAGAAGGGTCTTCCAAAACTTCCTTGCCCTCATCTTCGTTTTTTTTCTTTCTTTTCTCTCTTTTTCCATTCCCTTTATTGCCTTCGTTCTTTGGTCTCTCCGCTCTCGGCTACTGTTCTTCTCGTGCCTGTTAGTGCTTTTGCTGTTGGCCCCCAAGAAGATGACCCCCTTTCACGCTACTCCACGTGCTGAGCTCCTCAGCATAGCGACCTGGTGTCCCTCTTTGGGGACACATACTCCTCCCATAGTGCCAATCCAACCTCCATAACCCCATACAGCTGCACTTTTCTTATCAACCACTATACGCCTTCCACATTTTTTTTCCGCCAGTTTCTCTCATGTTGATTCGAACGTGGAGAGAAAAAAATGATTCTTATCAGTCATAATGTCGTACTTTGTCCTGAAACTACCTACTTAAATATATATTTCCTCATCAATTTAACCTGCAGGTGTACTCTGTTTAAAAAGTTAAATAAAAATTGAAACAAAAGGTTAAATAAAAACAAAGCTTCCTCTACGAGGAAGCAAAAGTAAAGTAAAAAAGTTATGAAATTTACGACATTGCAGTTATAAACTAGGTTAAGTCAATTTTACCTGTCATTTGCATACAAAATTTAATATTATTTAATATTATTTAATTTTAATTGAATTTAATATTATTTAATATTATTTAATTTTTATTGAATTTAATATTATTTAATATTAATATCTTATTTAATGCATGTAATATATATAATCAGAATTCCCAAAAATTAAGAGATCTAACAAATGTTTCCAATAATTCCAAATCTTATCGAATCGGAAACTCTTTATAGATTTGACTCAAATTGATTACCAATTGTCCTTTAACATTCTTTCAATTATAAATTAGTATTTACATTGATAACTTCAAATTTGCGAGGTCTGGAGCATTTCCAGACTTTAGAAAAAAATGTAAAGTCCCATCATTATATGGGGCTTTTAGGGGTGTGCGGGTTCTCGAAAATTCGGGTTCGGGTCGGGTTCGAGTTTTCTCGATCGGGTTCGGGTCGGGTTCGAGGAACCCGAAAATGTCGAGAAAACCCGATAATATCGAGAAAACCCGGAAACCTCAAGAAAACTTGAAGATATCGAGAAAACCCGAAAACCTCAAGAAAACTCGAAAATATCGAGAAAACCCGAAAACCTCAAGAAAACTCGAAAATATGATTTGATATTATCTAAATCATAAATATGCATTCAGTACAATACATCAAGAAAAGAATATAATGTAATATCGCGTTGAATATATTTTTATTCACTATATTTGTTGTTGTAATTTTGGAATTACACAGTCCTGTTGTTTTCACTCTGTACATTTTTTTTATTACATATCTTTTTAGATGTATCTCTTTACTTCTTTAGATTTACTTCTTCTGTTAACGAAACCGCAGATAATTAAAGTGGGTCCTATAGCACAATCATCATCGAACAATCGCAACTCGAAAAATTGTCTTCAGAAATATCTAGAACTGCGATTGTGAATGTCTTTTTTAAGGTAGGTATACATTGAATATAAGCGATTTTGTTGTTGAGATATTCGAGTTTTCTCGACATTCTCGTGTTTTTTTCGAGATTCTTGGGTTTACTCGAGATTTACGGGTTTTCTCGATATTTTCGAGTTTTCTTGAGTTTCGGGTCTTCTCGAGATTTACGGGTTTTCTCGATATTTTCGAGTTTTCTCGAGGTTTTCGGG